>JANAVB010030220.1:48428655-48582523 GCA_029216955.1 Iris pallida | reverse complement strand
TAAGGGACTTTTAGTCCCACATCGGATATGTTATATGTAGAGGAGCTAGACTCCCTATAAGTAGTGAAGTAGTCCATCAATAAAATCATCCAACAATTATTCTACATGGTATCAGAGCCATAACCCTCTCTCTCACAAATTTTTTTCTCCTCTCTTTCTCTCTAGCCGAACCGCCCCCACCCCCCCAAGCCGGTGGCAGCCAGCCCTCCCTCGCCTCCTTCCCCGACCCCCTCCTGTAGCAGCCACGAAAATCCCACCGCTCCCTCCCTCCCGCTCCCTCACCCGAGCCCTCACCCGCCCCCCCTGTAGCAGCCCCGACCCCCTAACAACGCCACCCTGTTACGCCAGAAACACCTATCCCCCCTCCGACCCCCCCCCCCCCCCCTGTAGTTGCCCCCCCCCCCCCCCCGACCCCACCTGCCGAACCCCCAACCCCCCCTGACCAGAACCCCCCCCCCCCCCCCGACCAGAAAACACCCCGCACCCCTTCAGTAACGCCCCCCCCCCTTTTTCCAGGAACCCCCCGACCCCCCCCCACCCGAACCCCCCCCCCCGACCCCCAAACCCTAACCCTAACCCTAGTTTTTTTTATGGAAACCCTAAGCCTAGATCTAGCAGCCCCATCAAACCCTAACCCTAGCTGTTAAAAAAATAAAAAAAAAAATGGCGTATTTTGAATAGAGACGGCTGTCAAATCTTTATTTGCACCAACTCTGTTCCGTGCTTACACCGTTTGGAACTAACAAATGCTTTATTTGTTATTCCTTCTTCACATCAGGATCTATGCAGAGACTGATCATGTCTTCTCTGGTGACCTGACGTGTTCACTTTACATGCGCGCGCCGGTGCTGGCCAAGTTAGTAGCGCATTAGTAAAGTCTCTGACGTTGAAGAAGACAACGTCGACGACGAAGACGGCGAAGACGACGACGTTGGGTCAGTTGCAGACTCCGACGACGACGAAGAAGACGACGAATTGATTTTAAAGTTGCAGACGCCATGGATTCGATCAGTGGCAAACTGACGGCCGATGAGATGAAGGCCTTGGTTGATGATATCTTATCCAAGAGATTAACCGAGGTAACCCCACGTGTGATCCATACTGATGTGGATCTGTCGCCTTACAAAATGGGGAAGCTGGAGAAACTGGAGACGAAGTTGGAAGGAACTTCCAACTACTTGAAGTGGTCGCGGCAGGCAATGAGGACACTGAAGGGACGTGGCTTGGTTGGCTATGTCACTGGCCATGCCAAGGCGCCAGCCGATCACTCCACGAAGGAGTTTGCTGTGTGGGAGATTGTCAACAACGTCGTGGCTGGATGGTTGACTGCCTCTTTAACCGACCAGGTGTCGGACAATGTCGAGGCTATAGAGGCTGCTGCTGATATATGGCAGACTCTCAAAGATATGTACTCCGGCTCCGGCAACCCTATGCGAGTCTTTCAACTGCAAGATGAACTCGATAGGGTGGCCCAAGACGACCGTACCATCTCTGAGTACGCGGCCCTGTTGAAGAAGTATTGGTTTGATCTGGATCATTATGATCCTCTTGGGATGGAAGATGCACAAGTCGAACCAGCCTTCGCAAAGTACTTTCAGACGTTCCTGGCTTATATTTCCCGGCAGCGTATGATGAAATTCCTGAAGGGACTACACCCTGTATTTGAGCAGCGACGGAATATCCTCCTTTCCCAACCCACGCTCCCGACCTTGGAAGAAGCTATCGCTGTCATGACACAGGAAGAAGCTCGACTGAAGTTGATGCCCAACAAGGGCTCCTTCCAGGGGGAGCCAGCCGCGGTTGAAAAGTCTGCCCTTGCTGCCTTCAATCAACCTCCATCTATGGGTGGTGTTTGTCACAATTGTGGTGACTACGGACATTACATCCGATTTTGTCCAAAACCCTTGCGCAGTCAGTTTACTGATCGAGGACGGGGTCGTGGAGGCCGACGTGGTGGTAGAGGAGGATATGCTGGTCGACGGGGCGGCCACAAAGCAAATCTGGCGGAAGAAGGGGGAGAGCATCACCTGGCTGAAATAACCCCGCTTGAGCGGGAGTTCCTTGAGAAGTTGCGTGGCATGAAGCTGGGTTCGGCCGACAGTCCTGGGGCATCTTCAAACTCGGGAGATCATTTCACTTGCTTTGCCCAAACCAGCACCGATGATTCTGCACGTGCTCTTGCATCTATCCATCAGCCAGGATGGATTATGGACTCTGGGGCATCTCGCCATGTCACGGGGTCCCGTGATGCGTTTCGGGAATATACTCCCCTACCATTGCCGGAGAGTATTCAGACCGCTGATGGTACATCCAACCCTGTAATGGGTAAAGGCACTGTCGCATGCACCCCTTCCATCACTCTAACCAATGTCCTTCATGCTCCATCTTTTCCTGTCAATCTTCTATCCATTAGTGCCATTATACTTGATCTTAACTGTACTGTTTCCTTTGACATTCCTCAGGTGACTTTTCAGGAGAAAGGGACAGGACGACGACTTGGGACTGGCACATGGCATAAGGGGCTGTGGTATTTAGACAGGACTGGACTGGACAAAGCATTGGCATCCTTGGTAGCAGACGCATCACCAGAAGCTTCCTGTCGCAGTGTTGAAGCCGACTTGCTACTCCACCACCAGCGTGTCGGTCATTCCTCTTTTCCGGTTATTGGTAGAATGTATCCGTCCTTATATCAAAGGGCTAATAAAGAGAAGTTATTTTGTAATGCTTGTGCTTTGGGAAAACATACCAGAAGCTCGTATGTGAGCACAGGGAATAGGAGTTCAGTTACTTTTGACATGATACATTCAGACGTATGGGGCCCTTGTCCTACAACCGGGATTAACGGCTTTCGATGGTTCGTCACCTTTATTGATTGTTATACCCGTGTGACATGGGTCTACCTTCTGAAAAATAAAAGTGACGTCCTTGCGGCCTTTCAGGACTTTCATCGACGAGTGAAAACACAATATGGCGCTAAAATTAAGTGTTTCCGATCCGACAATGGGACGGAGTATACGAATAAGCGGGTTGCTGAGTATTTTTCAACTCATGGAATACTTCATCAAACTTCATGTGCTTATACTCCGGCTCAAAATGGTGTGGCGGAACGAAAGAACAGACACTTGCTGGAAGTTGCACGGACGATGATGCTGGCTATGAATGTCCCGAAGCACTTATGGGGGCAGGCTATATTGACGGCCTCTCATCTTATCAACAGAATGCCATCTCAGGTATTGGACTGGAAGACACCATTGGAGATGCTTACTGGAGCCAATACATACATTGTTCCACCAAAAGTTTTTGGATGTGTATACTTTGTCCAGGATAATCGGCCAGGCGTTGGCAAACTGGATCCTCGGGCAGTTAAATGTGTCTTTGTTGGTTACACGGCGACTCAGAAGGGTTATGCCTGTTGGAGTCCAGTCGAGCGGAAGATGTTTGTCAGCATGGACGTTACTTTCCGAGAACTCGAACCATACTATGGTTCGGATGAAGGTTCCGCATTTGGTGACACACCTAACACAGATGGTGTTCGATGTGAGGGGGAGATAATACACCCAAATGTAGTCGTCGGATCGGTTCCGTGTCCGGTTGTAGAAAACTGGACGAAAGGGGGAGAGCACAGTGACTCAGATACAGAAACTGAAGAAGAAGATACATATGTTACGCAGGGGGAGCAGCAGACAAGGGAAAAGGAGCTCCAAGTCTACAGAAGGAGACAACAGAAGTCCAGTACTGTGCCTATGCCGTGCCCTGTGCCTACTGTACCAAGTCCCTCGTCTACTCCTGCCCCAACTCCTGAAGATGTTGCCCCCGCACTGAATCACTCGGATTCTGATGCGGATCTCTCTGACTCGGATGGTATGATCTCTCCACCACCTATTGCTCCCTTAAGGAGATCTTCTCGCATCAATGCGGGTAAGGCTCCTGCTCGTTTTCATGATTACGAACATGACATTGCCAACTTCTTGTCTTATTCTAACATTTCTTCGAATTATCGAGCCTTCATTGCATCGTTAGACTCTACTTCGTTGCCCAAGTGTTGGCAGGAAGCAAAGAAAGATCCAAGGTGGAAAGCTGCAATGATGGAAGAACTTGGGGCACTGGAGAAAAATAAGACATGGAAGCTGGTTCCATTACCCAAAGGGAAGAAAGCTGTGGGATGCAAATGGGTGTACACAGTGAAAGAGACGCCAGAAGGAAAGGTTGAGCGATACAAGGCGAGGTTGGTTGCAAAAGGATTCACACAGTCATATAGCATAGACTATGATGAGACGTTTGCCCCAGTAGCAAAAATGAGCACCGTGAGAACTCTGGTCTCCATTGCAGCGAATTATGGGTGGAAGCTATACCAGCTGGATGTGAAGAATGCCTTTCTTCATGGGGACCTGCAAGAAGAAGTATACATGGAGCTCCCGCCAGGATGCTACGCGACGGCATCAAACGGAGGGACGTCGCAAGAAAAGGTGTGTAAACTGAAGAAGTCGCTATACGGGCTCAAGCAATCTCCTCGAGCCTGGTTTGACAGATTCAGAAAGGCTGTTACAGGCATGGGATACCGTCAAACAAATGCAGATCATACGGTCTTCCTCCAGCATGCAAGAGGCCACATCACTATACTTGCTGTATATGTGGATGATATAGTGATCACAGGTGATGATGAAGTCGAGATCACTAAACTGAAGTCAAAACTCGCAAAGGAGTTTGAAGTGAAGGATTTAGGAGCGATGAGGTACTTTCTAGGTATCGAGGTGTGTGAAGGCGAACAAGGAATTGTTCTCTCACAGAGAAAGTACACACTAGATCTGCTGAAGGAGACAGGGATGCTGGAATACAAAGCAGCGGTCACTCCAATTGACCAGAAGTGCAAGTTGGGAGCAGAAGCAGGAGAGCCCGTTGATCGTGAAAGATATCAACGACTTGTAGGAAGATTGATTTATCTGGGACACACTCGTCCTGATATCTCATTTGCGGTTAGTGTAGTGAGTCGCTACATACATGATCCAAGAAAGGGTCATATGGACGCAGTATTTCAGATCTTGAGGTATCTGAAAGGAACGCCGGGAAAGGGACTATGGTTCAAGAAGAATGGACGCATAGAAGTTGAGGGATACTGTGATGCAGACTGGGCGAGCTGCATAGACGACAGAAGGTCTACCACGGGATACTGTGTTTTTGTAGGAGGAAATCTGGTCTCATGGAGAAGCAAGAAACAGTCAGTGGTAGCACGGTCGACAGCTGAAGCAGAATACAGGGCAATGGCTCTGGGAGTGTCAGAGTTGCTGTGGGTGAAAGCATTGCTGACAGAGTTGCAGCTGGATAAGGGAGCACCATTGCGTCTTCTGAGCGATAGTCAAGCTGCAATAAGTATAGCTAACAATCCAGTTCAGCACGACAGAACGAAGCACATCGAGATTGATCGATTCTTCATCAAGGAGAAGCTGGAACAAGGGATACTGAAGATTGACCATGTCCGCTCAGAAGAACAAGTTGCAGACTGTCTGACTAAGGGTCTTAGTTCATTAAGTCTGTCAAAGTTATGTAACAAGATGGGGATGATCAATATCTATCGCCCATCTTGAGGGGGAGTGTTGAGAATCAATAAGGGACTTTTAGTCCCACATCGGAATATGTTATATGTAGAGGAGCTAGACTCCCTATAAGTAGTGAAGTAGTCCATCAATAAAATCATCCAACAATTATTTTCTACAAAAAGCATGTATACATAAATATGAAGTTTCACTTGGTCAAAAAAAAGAAGTCAAGTTCTATCCAAGGACAAGATATCCAAATAGCCTGGCTAATTAAAAGAATTTTGTTATTATCAACTAAACATACAATAACAATGCCTTATTCCAAATTTTTGGATTTGGCATATTATCAACTAAAGATATATAAGCTAAGTAGATATACACAGCTGTTTGACCGTTAACAAGTTGCTATCCTTCGTCAGTTGACTTTTTTTTTCCCGCCATATCTTCTTTTCTAAGTCTATTTTGGTGCACATGTAGTGGTAGTTATTTCTATATTTGTAACAAAATATCAAAAATTATTGACAAATCATAGCATTGGCACCACCCATGCCTGGGGTTACCGTGATTTTTAGTTTTATTTTCTTTAATTTCTTAGAGGGGTTATTTTGTTTTTTAATAGCCATATCTAACACCCAAAAAATTCTAATAGTTCAGGACATGTAGTTGCTAATAGCAAAAAAATTCAAGATATTTAGTTACAAAAAAATAATAGTTCAAAGTATTTAATCGTAAATAAGCCCAAAAAGAAAAAAAAAATGTAAATACCCAGAGAGGTACATATATGCCACTATTTCATCTTCATGTGAAAATAGACCTTGATCTTTAAACAATATAAACAATTACCAACAAATCCCATAAATACATGAATTATTTAGAAATTTAGCACTTATGTTAGAAACCTGGCACCGCACCAAAATTCTAGAATTGCGGTGAAGTTTGAGTTGAAGTTTCAAAAGAGCTTGATTCGAACGACAATTTATTTTTTTAATTAGTTCAAAATTTGAACCCGGTCGCTCTAAAATCTTTGCCTCTATACTAACAAAATTCTGGAGTAGTAGTGAGGATTTTATATATTTATAATAATAAGTTAGAGTTTTATTCAGTATATATGTTGTACAAAGAAACATAGAAGCTGCCATACAAATTCTTGATCTTAGATGATTTGTTTTTGTGATATGGACTGGGTTATAGTTTTGTAATCAATAATTTTGGTGTTCTTCAATAAAATTTATCTCTTCGGAAAAAAAAAAGGCTAGAGTAATTTTACTCGTCTTTTTCAATAAATGTGAGCTATTCAAGTTGTAGAGAGTACGATTCTTACTATTAGGGCTGCAAATGAGCCAAGCCGTTCGCGAGCTGCTCGAAGCTCGGCTCGATAAAAGCTCATTTGAGCTCGGTTCATTTAGTAAACAAGCTGAGCTCAAGCTTCATTTTGGAGCTCGTTTAACAAACAAGCCAATGTCAAGCTTAGAAGTACTCGGCTCGCTTGAGCTCGCAAGCTGGCTCGTTTATGAGCTTGCAAGCTTGCTCGTTTAGGAGCTTGTTTAGAAGCTCGTTTGTTATTTGTTTAATTCTAATTTTATATATATTTGTATAACAATATGGTTGTGTGCATTATATATTTAAATGTCCTTGATAATTGATATTAAAGACCTTTTTTAATTAAATTTTCATAAATAAATTGTTAATATTAAAGGTACTTGAATCCAAATCTAACTAGCTTGGAATCGAGTCCGTTAAGTTTAAAATCAAGCTTAATGAGCTTGAAATAAAGTTCAGCGAGCTTGAAATCAAGCTTAACAAGCTTGATTTTGAGCTTATCAAGCTTGAATCGAGCTTGATTATCAAGTCAAGCTCGAGCTCAAACCAAGCCAAGCTCAATTTAAATATAAACAACCTCGAGCTCTAAAGTAAAAAATTTATCAGAGCTCGAGCTCGAGTAGTTCTAGTCAAGCCAAGCTCAAGCTTACAAAAGCTTGGCTCGTTTGCAGCCCTACTTACTATAATCAAGCATAGAACTCTGAGAATGGATAACAACTTGGGCGTCATGAAGCTGAATTGAATTGAGTTCAGAGGAGACAAAACTTGATAGTATTACCTGCAATGAACTAATATTGCATTTTGTGAAGTTACAACAAATACATCTACAAAGATGAGTATCACAATGGTCACACAAAAAAGAAATTGTACAAAAAAAACTAATTAAAAATAATAATTTATCTATTTAGTTATGCGAACAATATAATTAACAAGTAAAAGTAAAATTATATATATGGTTAGAAATTACTTCAACTTGCGGCCGACATCGTCCTTGGAAAAGGAGGCAATTGACGCGTAAATCTTGGATCCACCTCAAGATGTTATCGGTCCGGTCCGGGCCGGCCCACGGTCCGAAGGCTGCGGGCCTGACCGGTTTCGGGCCGGTCCAGGACCGGCCCACGTGAATTTTCGGTCCGGGCTTAGCCCGGCCCGGTTTATTGCAAATGGGCCCAACCCGGCCCAGAGGACCGGACATTATAGGGTCGGGCCGGTCCGGGCTTGGACGGTTCGGGCCGGTTCGGGCCGGTTTAACCGGACCGGTCCGGTTTTTGAATTAATTTTTTTTTTTCCAGTTTTTTTTTTACAGTTTTTGTTTTTAATTTGGTTTTTTAATCATTTTCTTTTGTATTTTAAATTTAAAAATTTGTAACTTAAATGTTTATAAAATGTTTATAATTTTATGTTTATAAAATGTTTATAAAATGTTTTCTTTTTAATACAAATGTTTATAAAATGTTTATACAAAATATGTATATAAATGTTTATAATTTAGTAATAGTTTGTAATACAAATGTTTATACAAATATATAAAATGTTTATAATTTTATGTTTATAAAATGTTTATAAAATGTTTTCTTTTTAATACAAATGTTTATAAAATGTTTATACAAAATATGTATATAAATGTTTATAATTTAGTAATACAAAAATGTTTATAATTTAGTAATAGTTTGTAATACAAATGTTTATACAAAGATTACAAATATTTATAAAAATTTATAAAAATTTTAAAAAAACATTTCTCCCTCTTCCTTTATCCGGGCTTGGGACCCGCAAATGCTTGTTTGGCATAGGCGGAGTTAAAAAATGTTTTTTTTTTAAAAGTAAAAAATAGTTTTTGAAAGTATAAGTTAAAAATTTGAATAGTATAAGTAAAAAAAAAAAAAAGTTTTTGAAAGTATAAGTTAAAATTTAAAATTGAAATGTATAAGTTTAAATGTACATACCTAATACCTTGCACCGTAGCCTCATTGTTGTTCGCCTTCATGCAATGAAAGCGATTCCAAATCCAGCTCGTGGATGTCATGATCTTCTTCATCTTTCTGGTTTTGTGTTCTTTTATCGGCAGCCAACCAATCTTGTACGCACACGATCGCTTCCAAAATATCGGGCTTCAAGCGGCTCCTCCTATCGCTCAACATCCTCGAACTTGCACTAAAACAGGACTCCGATGCTACCGTCGACACCGGAACCATCAGTAGATCACGTGCTATGTTAGAAAGCACAGAAAATCTCTTGTCGTGTCTCTTCCACCATTCTAGAACGGCGAAGTGATCTGGAGTCTCATCTTCGTCTTGATAAGAGTTAAGGTAAGCAGACAACTCTTGAGTAGGTTGGGAAGATTGCTTTTGTTTCTTCCTTTGTAGTATGCGACCGGCTGCTGATAGCTTAGACGCCAAGCCGGAGCTACTACTAGCCCCCCCTGAGTTGGTCGGGTCAACGTTGCTCCTTCTTCGTACAGTATAACTAACCTGTCCAAAGCCACTTTAACTTCTGCCTTCATGTCAGTAACGTCTATACCCATATATTCTCCATATCCTTCTAATAAAACCTCTACGCCATCCAATTTGATTGTAGGATCAAATATGGAAGCCAAACAATATAAAAGAGGTACTTCACCCCAATATTTCCTGAATTTGGCTTCCATATTTCTCACCGCAATTTCAAAATTTGGATAATCTCTATATTTAGAAAATAAATAAGACATGTTACAAAGTTCACGTAAAGCTAAGCAAGATGTAGGATAATAAACACCAGAAAGAGTTAATGTAGCATTGTAAAAAATTTCTAAAAATTCACAATCACTTTCAGCTGCTACCCAATCATCATCAGTAACCTGATAGTCAAAGGTGACATCCGAAGTACAATAATATGAAATAGCACTCTTAAAAGGAATTGCAGATTTCAACATCAAGTAGGTGGAGTTCCACCTAGTTGGTATATCCTTCACAAATCTTCTAAAAGTCATACCAAAATGTGCAAGCGCATGCAAAACTTTGTTGTCTACTTGGAGACGAGTTTAGGTGGAGCAAGCATTGTCGCAGAGTGTCTAAATGGGGTTCAAAAAATTTTAAACATTCTTTAACAACTAAGTTAATTATATGGCAAGCACACCTAACATGCATAAGTCTACCTTCTAAAATAGGCTTAAAAATTACTGACAAAGAAGACATAGCAGCATTGTTGTTTGATGCATTGTCCAAAGAGACAGAAAATTTTTTTGCGTGAATATCATATTCACGCACGTGTCTTGAAATCTCACTTGAAATTACAGCGCCCGTGTGTGGACATTCTATAAGTTTAAGGCATTTTTGCAACATCCATTGTGCATCTATATAGTGTGCAGTAATACAAATATAAGCATAACTCCATTTAGTAGTCCAAATATCAGAAGTAATAGCCAACTTACTAATATTTTGAAATTCCGCTTTCAAAGCGGCTTTCTGCACGTTGAAGAGACGAATAGCCTCCTTTCGAGTTTGTTGCCTACTCACTTTAGTAAAGAAGGGGTTTAGAGAAAGTGATACATAATCTCGTAAAGATTCGCTTTCACCCGTCGTGAAAGGAAGTTCGTCACGAATAATATGTTTAGTTAACTCGATTTTATGCCGAGCAGCTGAGTAAGTAAAGTTACCAATTGAAGAACCGGTGGCGCCGAAGCTTATTTGGGTTTGGGACGCTTGAAGTGTGTCCTTCCCATAGCAAGTGTCGAAGTGTCTGGATATGGTCCCGGTGCCACCGCCCTTCTTCCATGCGTACTGGTTGCAACATTTCTTGCATTGCGCCTTGTACGATTTCGGTTCCCCCTTGGCATCTAAAACCAAAGAACCATCAGGATTAGTTTCAAAAATTAAAGTAAAATAATCCCAATACTTAAACCTTTTTTTCTTTTCAGGACGTTGGATTGTACTAGCGACTTCCGGAGGAGATTGTTGGCACCCCTCCGGAATCGGATTAGTCGCAACTTGCTCAGGTGGAATTTCAGTACCGTCAAAAAAAGAACTAAAATAGTGGTATGTCTGTCCAGCAAGATCAGGTGGGTTTGAACCTTCACCAGCCATATATAAAATAAAATAAAGTAAACTACGTTAGAAGAAAGTAAGAGATTGAGAGGAAGATCGGAAAGCCGTAGAGCCGGAATGGAGTTGGGAGCGAGATCGGGAAGCCGTAGAGCACCGGGGAGGGAAAGTCGTAGAACACCAGAGCACCGTAGAGAGATGTAGAGAATTTGTGAGGAATGAGTTGTGTATGAAAAATGAAATTTTTGGGCTATTTATAGGAATTTTTTGGGATTATTTTGGTAATTTTAGGCCAAAAAAGACCAAAATACCCCTCCCAACGTTTTAATAACGGCTATATGGGAGGGGTATTTTGGTAAAAGAACCCCCCCCCCCAAACGGTCAAAACTTTGAAAAAATAAAAAAATAAAAAAATAAGCCTCCAACGGTCGGCTGCAGCTGGACCGGTCCCAGCGGGCCGGGCCGGGCCTATTTATTTAAAAAATATATATATATATGACCGGTCCGGGCCGGGCCGGGCTCGGGCTGTGGGTGGGGGGGGGGACGACCCGAACCGATAGAGCGTGGGGGGCCGGGCCGGTTCGGGCCCACGGCGGGCTGGTCCGGGCTTATAGGGGGGCGGGCCGGTCCGGTCCACGGGCGGGCCCGGGCCGAACCGGCCCAGTGAACACCACGAGATCCACCAAGTAAATCTTGTTTGGACCTCAATTCAGAAAAGGAGCTTGGAACTTTTTCAAAGTCCTAACCCTTGTTAGCAATCACCCGAATAAAACGCGTATTATACGCAAATTTTTTCGTATCTTACATAAACGTATAATATTTATGTACGTTTAAAAAATTCAGATTTGTACGCGAATTTTAAGCCTGTGGAGTTTTAAACACGTACCGTACAAATTTTTAAAACATTCGGCAAAAAAAACTTGACTGAGAAACCCAACAGTTTTCACTTTCTTGACTCTTGATGCTATTAAATATTAAGACTGGCACAATTATCAAAAGAAAAAAAAGAAAAAATCTCACAGCTGTAACCAAAAAAAGACACCTAAGAATCTTTGCACATGTTGCTTGCAACAATCAAAGAAAAAGCTTTCGGTTTTCCATCCTACTTTCACTTTTTTTTCTTTATATAATGTTCCCCAACCCCATCTTATTCTCACACTGAACCCTTGTTTATGAATAAGTAGAGGTGGGTGGGCCATATATATATGCCGAATTTTTAGTGCCGAATTTGTTCATATGAAACGTACTAAACACGAATTAAATCTAATCCGAATGTTTTTCATTAGACGATTTTTGACCGAATTTTTTACCGTATTTTATTTATATTGTGCCAATTTATACTCGTACTTTTGTCGTCCCGAATTTTTTCCGTTTGCCGAATTGCTAACAAGGGTCCTAACCAGCATCCATATCAGCATAGAGGATTCTAGCTGGCAAAGCGAGATTGGTCACTTAAACTGACAGGTGTCATGAATCCAGTGGACAAGTTATGGTCCAACTGTCATTCATCTGGTCACGCATCCAAGTGATTTTTTTTTATTTTTGAAATGTCCGGCATAACGTACAAGACTTTGTACACAATGTGTTGCATGCCATTTGGATCCAGTGTCCCAATTTTCACACACACACACACTTCCTTCACGATTTGAATTTGAGACCGTCCGCCTAGCTAAGGAGGTTATATCTCTCCTCGCTAACCACAAGAGCTAGCAGAGTTCGACAAAGTTGTTATAAAGGATCATATTCAACCAATCCACAATGCTATAATTCTCCCGTGAGAGATGCTATAATTCTCTCATGAGAGGTGCAAAGCTAGGAACTTTCGCAAGGATTGCTTAAGATTAGTAGATTGTTTTTTTATTACTTTGAGATGCAAGATTAGTAGATTGTTGATCGTGGAATCTTCTAGTTTATACATTAAGGAAAAATATCCTACTAGCAAGTAGCGTTCATGTCTACCAAAACGTAAAGATAAGCAAGTGTGTACATCTTATAAAACATGTTCAACTTGAAATGCAAAATATGAAATACTAAGGATCCGTTTGGATATGCTTTCTGAAATTTCTTTCTAAAAATAGTTTTCTGAGAGTAAGTTATAAATTTGTTTTCTGAATATAGAGATTTTAAGTTTGTGTTTGGTTATTTTCATCTGAAAATAATTTTAAAACACCAAAATTAAAATTTGTGTTTGGTAATATTGAGTCCATTTTTGTGTCCTGACAAATAATGAGTCCATCTTTGTGTCCACTCCACCTCTGTGTCCTGACAAATACTGAGTCCATTTCTGTGTCCACCCCCACCACTCTTCTCGTCGTGGAACGCCGCCGCTGTACTCGTTGAGGCGAGCTCGAGACGACGAACTAGAGGCGGCCAAGCTTCGACAATGAGGTTGAGGCGGGGGAGGGTCACCGTCGTTCAGAGTCGGCATGAGGGCCGTCCTCCTCGAACCCTCCCGTCGGGTGAGGGCCGTCGCTGTTCAGAGTCGACGTCACCCTCCCACGTCCGGTGAGGGCTGCCGCCGCTGTCCTCCTTGATTCCCTCCCACGTCCGGTGAGGGCCGCCGCCGCCGTCCTCCTTGAAGCCCTCCCTCCTCCGGTGAGGGCAGCCCACGTTCAGAGCCGACGTAACCCTCCCGCGTCGTGTGAGGGCCACCACCGCCGTCCTCCTCGAAGACCTTCTGTCGGGTGAGGGTCGCCGCCGTTCAGAGACCTCACCGGCGTCACACTTCTGCTCCTCGATCGGAGCTCTCTGGAGGGAAAAAAAAGGCACCCTCCCTGCCTCCCTCCCGTTCCCACATTGGAGCTCTCTGGAGTGAAAACGAGGAGAGAGAGAGAGAGAGACTTGGAGGATAGGGGGTGTGGGGCCCTCCTACTGTCAAAGTTTTTTTTGGAAACACACATCATGAAAACAACTTTTTCTTGCTCTCGGAAAAGTGAGTTATAACAGCTACTTTCAAAAAAAAATTTCAAAACAACTTTATGAGTTGTTTGACTGCCAAACGTTATTTCTCTCTTCCCTTGTGTTTAAACTCAAAACGTTACGTTATAAACTCTAACCAAACAGATCCTAAATGTCTCAACTTGACTCTGGTCCCGGTTTTGCACTTTACTAAATTATAATAAACTAATAAAATAAATAATAAAATTCTAATCAGCAAATTAAATGTCTTCATCCTAATCCAAACTATTTCCGAATTATAGTTTTTTGTTGTTGAGCGCAATGAATGTGAAAAGACATCCTAAATAAAAATAGGATTATTTACACTAACTACCCCTATGTTTTTGATTTATAACACGGGGTACCCCTACTTTTAAACTATTTACACTGACCACCCCTACTTTTTTGGTTTATTACACGGGGTACCCTTACTTTAAGATAAAAATAAAAAATTATAACACTAACTACCCCTATTTTTATTTTATTTTTCTAAAGGGAGGGGTGGTCAGTGTAATTTTTTGAAATCAGGGGTACTCTTTGTTATAAACCAAAAACATAGGAGTGGTTGGTGTAAATAACCCATAAAAATAAATAAATATTAATGTTACATAGCACATTAATCAACAATAAAGTAGAGGTTAGAATGGATGTCAACGGTCATCCATGCCAATAAACCACATTAATTGACTCAAATATCATGTGAAAATATCCAATAAATAAAAAGAATATACAATATGAATTTTTGAGCTTCTAACCACTAAAGCAAAAATTATGACATAAAAAATTGATAGATATACGGGAATTCAAAGAAGCATGCAACAAAATATAAGCAACCATTGAACCCGCAAAAAATAAAAAATAAACTGCAAGACCAATAACAATTACACACACATATAAATAGTATATATGTCGGCACTTTTGGCCTCCTCATCTTACAAATTCTAAAAAATATAAATATAAACAATATATATAACGAAATTCTATATTTAACAAAAACTCATTCACTTAGAGCATCCACAATAAGAGTGAATTGAAGTGTCATATTTTTGTTTTAGTCAAACTTTATAGCACTTGAGAATTGTAGTAAAATTTTGTCCACACTTAAAATATACTAGCATGCCAAAATACTCTCCAAATTTAGAATGCGTCTTAGATCGTGAACACTAATCCAACTGGGATCCACACAAAAAAAAAAAAAAATTATATAGGGTAAGAAATTTTATCCAAATTATAAAAAAGTAAGAAGTTTAGAAAAATTGCATTTGGGGTAGCGAAACTATATTGGAGATGGCGTGCTGTGGCAGGAGAGCGAAGACCGATAGGACGCGCGCGTAGGGGACGCGCCATCAATGATGGCGCACGCACACCATGGGTGATGGCGCGCGCCTCTCCCCCTCTGCCATCTCGAAGACCCCCCTCTCCCTGCCATCTCGAAGACACCCCCCCCCCCCCCCTTTCTTGCTGCTGCCACGGGGTGGCGCCCACACCCAGCGCGCGCCACTGAGCATGGCGCGTCCTGCGCGCGCGCCACGGTAGATGGCGCGTCCTGGCTGCCTGCGCACGCGCGCGCCACTAGCTCTGGCGCGTCCTCTTCCTGTTTGCTTCTCTGCACAGCGCGCCATCTCCAATGTAGTGTCGTTACCCCAAACGCAAATTTTCTAAACTTCTTATTTTGTTTATAATTTGGGTAAAATTTCTTACACTGTATGAAAATTTCTGAAAAAAAAGGATAGAGTGAATTGCAAAGATTAATTTAGAATATGAACATGATATATGAGTGTGTCAATATAAAAATAACACTCCAAAAATAATATTTTATATTTTATATAATTTTAAAAAAAAACTGGAGTAAGATACAAAGTGCCCCACCGTGTGGATACTCTTATGAGGGAGTGTCGACATCGTTTGCAGGGCTGGATTCCCAATAACACATGAAATGGGCAATCTTTACTAGTAACGCCCCCACCTCCTTTCCTGGAAAATTAACTCTAGTGCCACTAGGGTCGTGCTCCTGCGACGTGTCCCCCATCCAAACCGTCCGTTCCCGCACGAGCCATAACCGTACCAATGAAAATTCTAAAAGTCTCGAAGAAGGACAATTCTCTTTTCCTCTCCCCTCCCTCTATATATCTAATCTAAGCAAGCGCTATTGCTGTACAATGTATGCATCTTTTCTTCTTCCTCTTCTAACTGTCTAATTATATAATTATGAGAAAAATTAGGGGTTTTATATTAGGCAGCAGAAGGCTAGTGGGGTTGTGGAGGTGGAGGTGGAGGCCGCGGCAGAAGAAGTTCTCCCGGCTGGGGCGGTGGATCGCTGGACTCCTCCGCGGCGGAGGAGGAGGAGGAGGTGGGGGCTACCACCGGCCGCTCCTAGGAGAGGCCGCGGTGGAGCCTCCGCCGAAGGGGCAGCTGGCGGTGTACGTGAAGGAGGAAGGGGAAGGGGAGGGGTGGGGCCCGCCGCAGAGGAGGTACCTGGTGCCGGTGCTGTACTTCAACCATCCTCTGTTCGCGGAGCTGCTGAGGGAGGCGGAGTCGCAGTTCGGGTTCCACCACCCCGGCGGGATCACCATCCCGTGTCCGGCGTCGAGGTTCGAGCGCGTCAGGACGAGGATCGCCGCCTCCTGCGACGGCGGCGGACCCGCCGCTCGCAGGCGAGGCCGCATGTGCGGCTGCTGAGCTGGACCCCCCACAACCCCCCTCCCCCTGCTGACTTTGACTTTTTTTTTTTTTTTTTTTAGTTTCTTCTTGGAAATGGAGACAGTAAATACATCAAATAAACGTCTTTACAGACACAATACACTTAGTATTATTATTGTTATTAGACCATTTCCAAATAAACGTCTTTACAGACACAATACACTTAGTATTATTATTGTTATTAGACCATCTCCAATGGTGATTTCTAAAATTGAGTTCTTATCCTACTTGGCATATTGTACTTTAAAGAGATTTCTATCATAGTTGGAAGAATTTCTACATAGAAATTGTAGACATACAAAAATACTTTCCAATGGTTCTCCATTTCTATCCTATGTGTCACATAGTAAAAGAACCAATTTAATGGTGTAAAGTCCAATAATAATTGTCATGAGAGATAGGAAAATTTCTATGAGAGTTTCTAAATGTAGAAATCCTCCTAGAAAGTTTCCATCCTACATCATTGCCACCTAGGATGGAAATGGAGATAGAAATCACCATTGGAAGAAGTTTTTTCTAAAATGGATTTCTTCCATAGAAATAGGGAAGATAGAAATCCCCATTGGAGATGGTCTTATAACTTTCTATTTCTCCACAGCGGAGAGCCCAATTCGTATGAAATTGTTTCTGATTCGTTGGGGAATCCGCAGCGAAGGCACCGACTGCAGGGCCCTTGCTAGCAATCAGCCGAATAAAATTCGTATTATAAGCAAATTTTTTGGTATATTTCAGAAACATATAATACTTGTATGATTTTGACAAATTCGAATTAGTATACAAATTTTAAGCATGCGAAATTTTAAACATATCTCATATGAATTATTGAAAATTAATGTGATCAAAATCTTTTTAATTAACTAAATTTGACAACTTTTTTAAGTATGCGAAATTTTTAACCTCAATATTTTTATTTGAGAAATATTTGACCGATTTTTTCAACGTATTCTTGCAGTGTGTCGGCGTATACTTGCAGTGTTTCGATTTATATTTGTACTATTGTCGTTCCAAATTTTTTTCGTTTGCCAAATTGCTAACAGGGTGGTGGACCGAGAAACTTTTCCGTTTCATTTCATGATTCGTAATGGTTCTGGCTCCGGTTTAAAAATCAACACATTTTAGTCGAGATACATATGTCTTAACATTAAACATCAAATATACAACACAAAACATCAAATATACGTCAGAGTTGCATAATTTTTTTTTTTTTCGGTTTCAAATGAAAACCCAGAAGTCGTCTACGTACTTGCTAGTAACTCAATGTTCAACTTCATGTGCGACTAGCTCCAAAAGTCGCTGGGAGTGTGAATTGCTCTTCATCTTTCCTAGCAAATGTCAACAATAAAATAGTGTGGAGTGGGTGTGTTTGGTGCTATCCTTGTGTTGACTGGAGAAAGATCTTATTTTTTAAGTAGGCCATATGTACTAATTTACGTAATGACAAAGACATTACACTGTCGTATGCGTTTAGAAAGTCTTATGTACAAAACCAACAAGTAGTGAATTCTCGCAAAGTTATGTATGTATTTTTTTTTTTTTTATCTCAAAGCAAGATTCCTCGAGAAACTTTCTAAGTTACAAGCGTCTCTTCATTTATCATTGCAACGTGAAGAAAACCTAATCCTTCTAAATTTCAAGCTTTTACAAGCTGGAGAATTCGTTTCGTGAATGAGTTGTTACTACTTACGAACCTTCTTCTGAAAAGACAACCATAACAAACAAGACACAAGTGAAGGAAATCGAGATGTAAGTGCTTTGTCCGAGTAAGTGAGATGACAAAGCACGTCTAAGGAGTTCTTCCAAACTCGCTGGTTCTTGGAAGCGTATCGACATATACGAACGAATCTACTTCGAGCAACGGTGATCTTCATCACCCAAACAATCCGTTTTGCTTACTCGGTTAGCTTTGATTCCAGAAATTTATTCTGCAATATTTCTTGATCAGTAGTTTCTACTGCGTTTAGCAGCTTTGGCCGATGTCAAATGCTTCCAACGGATTACTTTGCTAGCAGCTTTGTTGCACTCATGCTAACTATTTTAATTGCTCTTAATTTCTCTTAGGAAGCTTGATTTGCATTCAAAAGAATAGTCTTCACATACTTGTACGAGATTTCAAAGAAATTCTACAACGTAATAACTAAGTAAAATATGGAAAATAAACTACCCAGATCTACTCTTCAAAACAAGTAGAGCTATCAATCTGCTCCTTCAATTTGCAATTTGGGTTTCTGATACTTCATTTGGATCCAAATCATTTACCTTAACTATGTAACAAACTAGAGATGTATTTAGAGTTGTATTTTGTGACAAAAGATAAGAGGATAAAGAACGGCTCGGATGACAATAGTATTTCCGACAGAACATAAAATGTGATGGTTAAAACGGAGTGGTCATCCAAACATGTATATATCGTCATCTAAAGAAATATCACGATAAGTTAATACTCTAAAAAAAAAAATTATTAAATATATGAATTATAAATAATTTATTATCAAGGGATGGGGGAAGCACAGGGCAGATAGAAAATTTTCAAGTCTGTATAACAAATTAAGGTTGTATTCCACGTTTAAAGACAAGAGGATAAACGACCGCTGAAATTAAAAGATTCAAGTATTTTTGACAGAACCAAAAGTGTGACGATTAAAACGAAGATCATCTAAAGAAGTGTCACGATGGATAAATAATTCTAAAAATATTACTATTAAATAATATAAAGAATAAAAAATAGAATAGGATAATTAATACCTCAACTATAATTATACAACTTAACATCCTATCCTAACCATACTAACTGAAAAGGTTAAATGACAAAAATATCCATGTAATCTTCTTTCCCTCTCTCCTCAACAGCAACGACGGCAACAGTAGCAGCAACGACGACAGCTGAGAGGGAGGCGGGGGGCGACGGCTGGGGGCAGCAGCAAGGGGGGTGTAGGGGTGGGGCAGGGTAGGGAGGGGTAGGGGGTAATTTGGTCATGTTCCTTTTCTTTAGCGAAAATGTAAACCATGACCGACGGAGGGTATCAATTTAAAATTTTTTTGGTAGGTGATGATATTAAGTTGTCTAATTTTAATGTTATTGTATTAAGTTGAAATTTTTTAATAGTTGTAGGTATCAAGTTAATTTTTTGCCTATTTCTAGTCACATAAAAACCATCCTTAAGGTATATAGTAAGAGAGTTATTCAAATTAGAAACCACCAATTCAACTCTATTATTTCTTATACTACAGATTATCTTGAAAGCTCGATGACAGTAGGGCATGGAGTGCATATAAGTATATTATATATTGGTGCTGCAAATATTTCGTACTCAATTACTTTTCTACATACTACGTAACATGAAACAAAAGTAATGGTACAAAGTCACGTCGTGAAAAGATAGGTTCCGGATGACGAGGGTTGTGCGGCTCGCGTGGACTTGGAACTTGGAAGGATCAAGATTGACATGGGTGAGGAAGGATTCGACTGTGTGATATGTTAAGAATTTTACTATTATTTTTATTATTATTAATAACAGGGATCCAAAATTTATTGATTTGTTTTATTATTTCGTACAGAGCTGTCCACCGAGTTAGTCTAGCTTAAATTAAAGGGCTAATCATAGTTTAGATCCTAGATTTTATATTAGAGTTTAAAGCTTGACATGTCCAATTAAGAACTTTAAACTCTGAACTATTATTATTATTTTTTTTATTATTATTTTATTTTTTTCCTTATACCCACTCTAGTCTATATATGAAGGTTTCAATGTCAAGCATGAGAAAGGGATGAAAAAAAAATTAAAAATTTAGGATTCAAACTTTCTAATTGAACAAGTCAGAACTTAAACTCTAAGCTAATATAAAATTCAGGATCTAAACTCTAATTACCCATAAATTAACCCTTTCATATATCATGATATGCAACTACGGATACTCTTAGTCAATTGGTGACCTTGTCGCATCAGATCCAGCCGTCCATTATTTCCTGTCCACTTCAGCAACGGACGGCAACGAGCATGCCAATATCAATCTCCTTGCTTGCACGTCCAAGTAGTTCCCACTCCTTGACCTAGCTAGAATCTTATCGGCACTGTCCGAAATTATCGGTCAAGGTTTGTTAACGAACAGAAAACTTATAATAGATGTCACTATGGCCAACTGACACTCTATATATAATGCACTCATGAAGGAATTATATCTTCATCCAACAAACTTATGCATAACAACATTGCCGATCACTAGTCTTACAATTTTAGAAGAAGAAGAATGAGTATCATCAGCGTTCCAGCTCTTGTGATGATCTATGTTGTGCTTGCCGGGATCCTACATCCATGGCTATGCCAAGGAGCTATGGCGTCCACCCGTGCCGATACTAAGTATATTGATGGTAAGAGTACTAAGAGAATCATTAGTAAGGCCCAACCCATTTTCTAGATTCTAGATTTAGAATGTAGGAGCTCATTTTGTAGAATAGTAAGACCCATCCTAGGTTTCAATTTCTAAATTTTCAGGTCCAACCCACCTACAGGAGCTGTAGGTTGGGTCTAAGAATTTCTAGATTCAGAATGTAGAAAATTATTTGTAGAATAGTAAGTCTCATTGTGGAGTCCAATTCTACATTTACATTATTTATTTCTCATTTTAATTTTTGACCACACAATCTTTGGGACCAAAACTCATTTTATCATTTTCTACTATTCTCATACAAACCAAACCCATTCTACATTTAATTCTTTTTCAAAATATTGGGTCTCATGATAAAATTTTGAGCACCATCTACTAATAATGCTCTAACGAGTTAGGTTAGCAACACTTAAAATTCTTATAAAAGAATCATCCTCACCAAGGAACCGGGATTCAACCATGGGAGGCCAATACTTCAATCTTTTTTTTTGGTAAATGTTTCTAGGGGTGTTAATACGCAAAGTATTTCAGAATTTCTACTAGGAAGTTCTAGTGTAACTAATGATAATTTTGGTAAGCTAGGGGTGTGGATCCATACATTTTAAGTATTTTCATCATTTCTGTATATTATAGTGAAATTAATGAACATTTCAAAAGTTAGGAGAGAGAACATGCTTGCTCGTTTTGATTGGTAAGGAATGCAGAATTAAAATTTTGGTAATATATGGAATTCATAAAAAAGAAAAAAATTGTATTTTTCACTTTTAATCTAGTGACAAAATGGCTGGTCTTAATATTAACTATCTAGTTCTTGTGATGATGCAGGGAACACAATTGATCAAGCAATAGCTTACACGATGATGCTTGCAGCTCTCGTCATTACCTATCTTATCCATTGATGCCAGCTTATTTTCAACCTCAAATATCGGAGAAAACTTAGATACAGAAGGCTGTATCAAAACTTTGATACAGCCTCTGTATGACAAGTGGGCCTCCATCTCTCTTCGTAAGATGTGTAAACATAAATATATAAGGAGGGCCCACTTGTCATACAGAGGCTGTATCAAGCCTTCTGTATCAAAGTTTTACTCTCAAATATCAGCCATTGCAAGTGAATACTATCATCATATTTAATCTATTTTTTTCCCTCAAATGTAGTATACTTTTCTGAACCATACCAAGAATGGTTCTTTGTATCGATATCAATAATATCGTCAATGTGGGAGGAGGATGGTTTTAGTCAATTTTATGTATTCTCAAGGATACAAAGTTCCTCAATATTTACTCAATTATCACTCTCCTAAGTTCCTTCCTTGCTTATCACTCTCCTAAGTTCCTCCCTTTAATTTGGTGGTGGTATTTCTCTGCAATGGGTTGAAAAGGATTATAGAACTATTAGAATGAGCTTGCTTGTTGGAAAGATCATGCTCGATGTATCAATCTCCAAGTCATACCAAACATAACGCTAGCTACCTTGAAAAATTGGTGAAATGTGCAAAATCATACAAAAAATGCGTGGACAAGAAACCGAAGTAATTAATCTAAGACTGGGTATCAAGATGAGTAGCACGTGTACCTGAATCTCGGTCAAGATGGCCGCAGGCATCATAAGAAGATGATGCAAGTAACTTCAGTACCTGCAACTTGCAAAAGTGGGCAGAGCCTACTTGCAGAAAAACAAATTTAAGATAGTACCCAACCTATTAATTTAACTACTTATGGTCCCATCTCTATGTCACTTGTTGCCAGAAGCAACTTAATCAAACCAACTAAGCTTTGGCAAGATTAAGTGCATGTAACCACTCCTTAGAGCATCATTAGTAAGGCCATCCCATTTTCTAGATTCTAGATTTAGAATGTAGGAGCTCATTTTGTAGAATAATAAGTCTCATCCCTAGTCCCAATTTCTACAATTTCGGTCCCAACCCATCCATGGGTGCTAAGGGTTGGGCCTCCCAATTTCTAGATTCTAGATTGTAGAAACTCGTTTTGTAGAATAGTAAGTTCCAATTTGGAGCCCAACTTTCTAGATTCTAAACTTTATATTATTTTTTTCCTACATTAATTTTTGACCACACAATTTTTGGGACCGGAGCTCACTTTATCATTTCCTACTATTCTCATACAAACCCAACCCATTCTACATTTACCTTTTTTTTGAAATTTTGGGCTCCAAATTGCATTGGAGAGTCCCAACTACTAATGATGCTCTTAGACTTCCAAAAGCTTTCAGTGATCACATTGTAGCCTTGATTTGAATCATTTGCTTCATTATTGTATATAAACTTCTTCTTACACTAGGGGTGAGCATTTTTCGATTTTGGACCGAAAATTGAACCGAACCGAACCGAATAAGAGTTTCAGTTCGATTTTAAAAAACTCGGTTTGATTTCGGTTTTGAAAATACTAAATTTTCTTATTCGGTTTCGGTTTTGGGTTCAGTTTCGATCCAAAACCGAAAACCGAATAAAAAGCCTAGTGGTTAAGAGAGATGCATGCAGCCCAAGTGATCGGGAGTTCGAGCCCCAGTGGAGCCGAGTTCGCCACAATTACCAATTGCTTTTATATATATATATATATATATATATATATATATATATATATATATATATATATATATATATATATATATATATATTAAAAAAAAAAAAAAATATATATATATATATATATATATATATATAGGGCGATGATGAGCTAGCATGTGCGATGCGGGGCATCCACAATGTCGGAGGCCTGACGATATAGGGCTACGAACTGAGCCTGCGTGGGGCAGAATGAGGCGTCCGTGTAGCAAACTCAGTGCACGGTCGTCGTGCGACGGATCGGGGAATCGACACCATTCGCCCACGGGTATAAGCGACAGGCCGACCACGCGGCCCGTCGTGCGGCGCTGCTGAGGGCGACGAGAAGACGTCCGCCATAAACAATCGCACGCTCGATCGTAAGGGCGTCGGCGATCGTCGCCAATATGCGCGTCGTGCGCATAGAACGGGCGGCTGGACGGAATCGGTAGTCGCAGTCGGTAGAGAATCAGTTGTCGTCGTACGGACGGTCACCCTTAGTCGTCGAGGGCGTCTCTTCGACATCGTGGGCAAAGCGAGGTGTTGAGTAACTGCCGTCGAAAGACGGTGTGTTGCCGAGCGGAGCTCTAGAGCGCGTGGAGTGCGCGGGGTGCGTGTGCACGGCGATGATGACAAGGCCAACGGACTACGTCCGCACTCCAAAAATCGTTCCATACGACAGGCCAAGAATCGTGTGCGTGGGACACACGATTATACTGAACCCGCATGCGTTGAAAAAAAAAAAATAAAAAAAAAATAAAAAAAAAAAAAATATATATATATATATATATATATATATATATATATATATATATATATATATATATATACTAAATTTAGGTATATTTAGTTGACTATATATATTAAGAAAAGTACAAATAAATCGAAAAATTGATAAACCGAATAAACCAAAAAATCGAACCGATTTAATTCGGTTCAATTTGATTCTGTTATGGGCTAATTAGGTTCGATTTTGATTTTGCTGATTCGATTTTCGGTCCAATTCAATTTTCGATTATTCGGTTCAATTTGAACCTAATTAACCAAATGCTCACCCCTATCTTCCACCATATACGAAACCTCTGGTCCACATCAGTTGCCATTCATGAATGGCCGCTACTATTTGGTGGGCTTCAATTCACACAACAGATCACCTACATGAGAAGCCAACCTCCTCGACTCTTTCCTTACTCTTCACGTTTCACACTCAAGTCCTATATATTACTTCCCTTGCCAAAACTCAAAAAACACACCATGGATTGGGATGATGCCAATCTAAGGAGACAGAGATCGTGCCGGAGCCCTGGGATCGGCAGCTGTTGGAACAGTAGGCATAGGAGCACCACTGGGCTTGGCCAAAGGCTCGGCGACCGAGAGTATGGTCATGAGTTCGTCTCTCCATACTACCAGATGGGCTCCGAACCGGCTAGTAAGGGGGGACGGCTTAGTGTCTGGAAGAGGATCTTGAAGAAATGGAACTTCTTTGAATCAACGTCTTCTTCTCGTGATTGCCTGCGCTACGATCCCCATACGTATGCACAGAATTTCGACAGAGGGTCAGCACGACTCGAACCGGAGAATCTGTCACGGTCCTTTTCTGTGCAGTTTGCCAATCCCTCTGGTTTCTTACAGAGACGGGCATGATGTGATTTGGCCCGGTAAACCTCTACTTACTGCACGAACTCTGCAAGTCCATTGTTCAGACTGCATGTTATTCGTAAGATTGTGATTAAATTTGCATCAAGGTTCAAAGTATCGGTATCGGACTATTCCTACAAGTATCGGGATCAGCGGTATCGACAGTATCGGAGGTTTCGGATCGGAGTATCGGATTTTTTGGTATCGGAAAACGGAAACATTTTAAAAAATATATTTTATACGTTTAGACATAATTTTAATATTTTCAGTCTCGTCTCTTAGTAGTTTTGAAAATGAATGAAATATTAGTCAGCCTTACTGATTGATTTACATATGATAGATACATTCTCTTATTTTACATGCTTTTATAACCATTCTATGCTTTTACACTCTTGTTGATTGGCCTTTTTCGTTCATTTTTTTTTTTTTGACGAATTGACCGGAAAAGACACCCCTAATGTTGGTATCGGTCAGTATTGGGTATCGGTCAGTATCGGATCGGGACATGCTAAACCGTATCGATATCGGCCATATCGGATCAGTATCGGCCGATACTGTGAATCCATTACCCAAGTTGCTAATAAACAATATTGAGAAAAAAACAATAGGATCTTAGATAATAAACTCGAATCCATTACCCAAGTTGCTAATAAGACATGATGATTTCCAGCCAACTGGGGGATTTTCCGAGACTGTAGATTTAGTGTTAGCTTTGGGAGTATATTTGTAAGAATTTGGATGGATTTTTAGTACCGGTGTAACGAGTTGCAAGGACTCTTATATCAGATGTTTAGTTAACAATCTCTTTAGCATGAAGCGCAGGAGGAGGTCTTTCTCCCACAGTTTATCTAAAAAAAGAACAAAGTTGTTTCATCAGTCCCAGTAAGAATTTGATCACGTCCTTGAAAAATGAATACACTAAAATCGTGCACATCTCAAATACTTCGGGAGAATGATGATACACAAATTTTATCAGTGAAGAATCCAACTGTTTTTTCAGGAGTTGAGTGAGTGAGGCGACCGTTATGGAGGGAGACAAAGAAAGAATAGGTTTCTGAACGACGAAAGCCTGAGCAGCTGAGGCATAGAATTACGACTCCAGATTGATGGATCTAGAGTAGACAGACCATTAGTGATCTGGCATTACATTCATCTTTCTACGGACTCGTAAATCACTAAAATAAATTTGATTGTATAAATTTGAATTGGAGAGGAAAACAAGGGGTATGAATTGCTAAATGTTTAAACCTTGTTAGTCCCTTGGTGAACAATCGATGGAAAACCACGAATTCAGAAGCTATTGTAAAGACAATGTTTCCAGCAACAACACCTTAAAGAAGGTGATATTGTATTACGGGAATCTAAAAAGATTTCGTAATATTTCTCGAAGTCAACTGAACCGTATAACTTCTAAAGAGAAGCCACAGTATTCTCGAAGGCAACAGAACCGTATAACTTCTAAAGAGAAGCGACGGTATTCTCGAAGGCAACAGAACCGTATAACTTCTAAAGAGAAGCGACGGTATTCTCGAAGGCAACAGAGGAAGAAGAAAGCCTGCTGGGGTGAAAGATCACCGGCGCTCAAAGCTATATCCGCCTTACGGACAAGCCTCCAGGAACTAGCAAGTTCGAAGAGAACTTTAGAACGCTGGCCAAAAATGTCGACGACTCCTCGGAATAGCAGCAGCACTTCTCTCTCTCTCTGGAAATTCTCTGATTATTTTCTATAACCCTGGAGAGAGGAGATGCTCCTGATATTATAGGCACGAGGTGGGCTTTTCAAATTCTGAACGCACGTCCTGGTTTAATGCCAGATCCGGATTTTCTGGATCTGAGCCATTTTCGGATCTGAGCCCACAAGACCCGCGGACGTTACATAATTTGAACGGTCCACTCGACCCGCACGACCCGTATGACCCGTACGTTCCGTACGCTCCGTACGCCTCGCACGCCACGCAGGGCCGCGCAGAGGCTCGCGCACGAGCGCAACTAAAGCGCACAATGCGCCTTGCGACGAGCTGTCGTGCTAAGTGCAAAGTGCCATCAAAAAGCCACAATAAGCCTCAAAAGCCCATTAGCCCAAGCCCAAGCCCGAGTCCGAGTCCGAGTCCGAGTCCGAGTCCGAGTCCGAGTCGCTAAGCCCCTTCGGGGCTTAGCTCCAATAGATTTAAATCTATTTTCATTTGGCCAAAAGTTGGTTTCTTATTCTCACCTCTATGTAAAATCCCCCCACATGGCACCCTCCATTGGGCCTCAACCCATGTGCATCTCTCTATTCCTTCATAAGTAATATATAGAGATACATATTGGTATGATTTTCCGATGTGGGACTATCTTTTAACAATAGAATGTTGTGAACACACACAACACAAAGAATAAAACACCAACAATCTCCCACATATCTCTATATATATGAGTTAAGCGTTCCACATAATAACTGTCCATTATGCATTAGGATAGATGTCGCTGACGACTTGAATCTTCCCGCATGGGTTGAACAACAGTATGATACAAGAATGGACTACGCCTTGAATTCTGTACCACAACTGTAATTTTTTCCACTCACATAATGTAGTTATCTGTGCTTCTGGCTGCACATTAAAGGCCTTGTGCCAGCCTGGATTTCAATGTATGTATTTTGGGCGTCTACAAATTTACCCTCAAGAAACGGCCTATTTTTCTGTCCATACATTATAGGTGAGTTCTTTATTAAAGAGACATGGCATGAAGCGTCCAACGCTTCCTTTGCGGTGCTACGCCGCTATGACATGGCCTTAAGCCGAGGACCTTACCCCGAATCACCGGGAACCTCATCGTAGTGTCATACTACCCGTAGCATGAGGTCTAGCCCCTTTGTAGTGCCAAACTACCCAGCATGAAGTCTTACGCTTCTGTGCGGTGTTACGCCGCTACGACATGGCTTGCAAGGCCGAGGCTTTATCCCTAGCCGGGTTTACCTCATTGTGGTGTCGTGCCACCCGTAACATGAGGAACACCTCCCCTTTGTAGTGCTGACTACATCTCTCTTTAATTCAATATACAGCATTAGGCCAACTGCCTATTTGCGGTGCTACGCCGCTGTGACTTGGCTAACATAGCCGAGGATTTACCTCCTTCGAGAACCTCATGGTGGAGTCACCGCCACACATAGCATGGAGTTACACTCCTTGTAGTGCTGTGCTACCATGCTTCCTGTAAAGCATAACAGACCTTCACTCAGTCTGAGAACTCATTAAGGCATTATGCCATCCTTCCCACAGGATCAATTTTCCGTAGAAAATTCATAGTAGACAACAGTGGTTCTGGGTCCGAAACCCTTCCATGTTTCGCAGAACAAGTACCCACTGTTAACTAATATTTTTCCAGTCAATAGTCCTCCCTTGAATCAAAAAATTAGATATCTGGTAGATTTCTCTTTGAACCAATAACATAAAATTTATTGATAGGATTATAATGACACAATATTAGAATGCCTTCAAACCCATCTTCCTTGCTGTGTCCTCGACCAGCTGTCGTTTGAGGCCTTTCGTGAACGGATCCGCCAGGTTCTCCTGACTCCGAACATCGATCACTGCAATGACGCCTCGTTTGATGAGATCGTTCACTGCTCTGTGCTTTAACCGCACAGTCCTCTTCTTCCCGTTAAAGAGTTGATTTGATGCTACTGCTGCTGCCGCCTGGTTGTCACAGTATATCGGGATTGCCGGTATCTGAGCTCCAACCACTGGAAGATCATACATGAGCTCCCGAAGCCACTCTGCTTCATCTGCAGCAGCATCCAATGCAAAGAATTCAGATTCCATGGAGGAACGAGATAACATTGTCTGCTTCTTCGATTTCCATGATATAGCAGCTCCGCCTAAAGCGAATATGAATCCACATGTAGAATACTCGCTCTCCACCTCTGAACACCAGCTAGCATCACTGAAGCCTTCCACTACTGACGGATCTCCGCTGTAGTATAGTGCAAATGTCTGAGTCTTTTTTAGATATCTCATAACACGCTTCACAGCGTTCCAGTGTTCAACGCCATGGTTGCTAGCGAACCGACTCAGCATTCCCACCGCAAAAGCTATGTCAGGCCTTGTGGCAGTAGTAGCGTACATCAAGCTTCCGATGACGCTGACGTACTCCAATTGCTTGACGCTTTCTCTCGAATTTGGCTCCAGCTTCTGATCACTCCGGTACGGTGTATCAATTATAGGAAGATCTTGATACCCGTATCGAGTGAGCATTTTCTCAATATAATGAGATTGTGACAGCGCTATTCCAGTACCTGTCCGGATGATCTTGAGCCCCAAGATTACGTCGGCATCCCCCAAGTCCTTCATACTGAACTTGGTCGAGAGGAATTTCTTTGTCTCTGTGACGCAGCTTAAATCCGTACCTAGGATTAGCATGTCGTCCACGTAAAGACAAAGGATTACTCCTCTTCCGTCAGCAAACTTCGTATAGACACACTTGTCTGTTTCACTGACCCTGTAGCCATTTGACCTTATCACCTTGTCAAACTTCTCATGCCACATTTTGGGAGCTTGTTTCAAACCATACAGAGACTTCATCAACTTGCAGACTTTGTCTTCCAGACCTCTGACGACAAAACCTTCTGGTTGTTGCATGTAGATTTCTTCGGCCAGCTCGCCATTAAGGAATACCGTTTTTACATCCATCTGATGTATCACCAGCTTGTGTATTGCTGCTAGAGCAATTAACAATCTGATGGTTGTCATCCGAGCTACTGGAGCATAAGTGTCAAAGTAGTCGATCCCCTGCTTCTGAGCAAACCCCTTGGCCACTAGCCTGGCTTTGAACTTGTCAATGGTTCCATCTGCTTTCATCTTCTTCTTGAAGATCCATTTGCATCCGATGGGTCTTGCTCCTTCTGGCAGGTCAACCAACACCCATGTGTTGTTGGAGGTGATTGAGTCAATCTCGTTGTCTATCGCCTCCTTCCAGAATACAGCATCTCTGGTCTTCATCGCCTCATCATAGGTAAGCGGATCTGCTTCCACATGATAGGTGACGAAGTCATCTCCGAAGTCTTTCGGCCTCCTTACTCGCTTAGTTGACGGCTCAGCGAGTTCTGGTTCAACTGGTGTCTCTTCGACAATAGCTTCTTCTTGGACTACTGGTTCGATAAGGACTTCTGTCTGCTTTGCACTCTCCTCATTCTCCGAAAGATCCGCGAGAACAATATTTTTGTGCCTTGCAAACTTGTCTTCAAAATATTCAGCATCGCGAGATTCAATGATATGATTTGATTCTATATCAAGGAATCTCCGAGCGTCACTCTTCTCGGCATAACCCAAGAAGATAGCCTTAGTAGTCCTAGTCCCTAGCTTCTGAATCTTCAGATCTGGGAGCTTCACATAAGCCAGACACCCCCACACTCGAATTACATTCAAGTTTGGTCTGACTTTGAACCAGAGTTCATGAGGGGTTATGTCCGAAGTTGCATACGGTACTCTATTGAGAATGAAAGTAGCCGTTAATGCAGCTTCTCCCCAGAAGCTCTTTGGAAGACCCGCAGTCAACAGCATAGAGTTCATCATCTCTGTCAACGTTCTTTTCTTCCTTTCTGCTACTTCCGTTGGATTGAGGAGAGTACGGAGCCGTCGTCTCATTTATGATTTCATGTTCTTTACAGAATGATGAGAAATCATGAGACCGATACTCCCCGCCTCGATCACTCCTTAGCCTTTTGAGTTGTTGTCCAGTTTGCCGTTCAGCCTCGGCCCCGAACTCCTTGAACTTCTCGAATGCTTCGTCTTTAGACTTGAGCAGGTAGACAAAAGCATACTTTGAGAAGTCATCGATGAAAGTAATAAAATACTTCATCCCGGCTTTTGTAGAGAATTGCTTGAAATTACAGATATCTGAGTGAACCAACTCCAGAAGATCTGTGCTTCGATGGACCCTGTGAAAGGGTTTCCTTGTGATCTTCGTCTGAGCACACACTTCACATTTCTCTACCTTACCCCCACACTTGGAGATAAGTCCTAGGCTAGACATCTTGTTAATCCTTTTACAATGAACATGTCCTAGCCTATTATGCCACAACTCAAAAGAATAGTTCAAAGTAGAAATAGCATTAATATCATTTTTCTGGGTTACAACAAGCTGAATTTTGTACATTCCTTCAGTCTGGAAAGCTTTTCCGAAGAATGTACCCTTCTTGGACATCACCATCTGGCCAGCATTGATGTCCATCCTCAAGCCTGCGTTATAAAGCAGGCTCCCAGAGATCAGGTTCTTAGCAATTGCAGGAACATGCTTCACTCCTTGAAGCGTCAGAGTGTTCCCCGATGTGAGTTTCAGCTCCACCGTCCCGATCCCCAGTACTTCAGCTTGTGCCTGGTTTGCCATTATGACTTTCTCGGAAGTTGGCTCATAGGAGTCGAACCATTCCTTGTCTGAGCAGACATGACATGTCGCACCAGTATCTATCCACCAGTCCGAGTCAACCCCCATATTTGCAACCTGCGCTATCATTGCAACCAGATTAGTAACCAAAGAAACCTTACTAGGCTCACCTTTTTCTGGTTCCTTGCAGTCACTTTTGTAGTGGCCCTTCTTGCCACATTTGTAACAAGTCACATGGGACTTGGACTTCTGATTATTGAATGAAGGACTCTTCACTTTCAGATTAGTGAAGTCCTTCTTCTTCTTGTGAGGAGAAGCCGCCTGCTTCCCCTTGTACTCTCTGGTTTGGACCAGATTTGCTTTCGCCAGTTGTTTGGACAAAGAATCCATCTTCTGTTGAGAGCGCATCTCGTCCTCAACATGGATCTCTTGCAGGAGATCTTCCATACATATGTCCAGCTTCATGCGGTGCATCCTTGCATAGAAGTTGCTCCAACCAGCAGGAAGTTTAGAGACGATTCCTCCAACGACAAACTTGTCGACAAGAGGCATCTTCTCGTCATCCAACTTTTGGCACAGCTTCAGAAACTCCTTTACTTGGGGCAGCATAGCCTTCTCATCTTCGAAGGTCCACTTGTGGTATCTTTCAACCAAGAAGATCTTGGACCGATTCTCGTCATCTTCGTACAATTTTCCCAAGGAGTCCTAAATCTCTTTGGCAGAATTCTTCTTGGAATAGGACTCTGTCAGAGAGTCTTCCATGCTATTAAGAATCAACAGTTTACAGATACTGTTTTCTCTAATCCATTTTGTCTGCTTGGACTTAGCAGCTGTAATAACTTCTGCGGTTCCGGTTGTTGGAACGATCGGTTCTTCCTCATTCAACACGTGATCAACTTCCACGAGTTGAATGTTTAAGGTTACTTTCCGTTTCCAGATTTGGAAATGTTCGCCGTCGAATTTCTCCAACTTGTTAAAGTCGGTATTGACGAGCGATGCACGTGAGTTATCCATCTTTTCGATATAGCTTTGAGATTGTTAGTCCCTTGGCGAACAATCGATGGAAAACTACGAATTCAGAAATTATTGTAAAGACAATGTTTCCAGCAACAACACCTTAAAGAAGGTGATGTTGTATTACGGGAATCTAAAAAGATTTCGTAATATTTCTCGAAGGCAACTGAACCGTATAACTTCTAAAGAGAAGCCACAGTATTCTCGAAGGCAACAGAACCGTATAACTTCTAAAGAGAAGCGACGGTATTCTCGAAGGCAACAGAATCGTATAACTTCTAAAGAGAAGCGACGGTATTCTCGAAGGCAACAGAGGAAGAAGAAAGCCTGCTGGGGTGAAAGATCACCGGCGCTCAAAGCTATATCCGCCTTACGGACAAGCCTCCAGGAACCAGCAAGTTCGAAGAGAACTTTAGAACTCTGGCCAAAAATGTCGACGACTCCTTGGAATAGCAGCAGCACTTCTCTCTCTCTCTGGAAATTCTCTGATTATTTTCTATAACCCTGGAGAGAGGAGATGCTCCTGATATTATAGGCACGAGGTGGGCTTTTTAAATTCTGAACGCACGCCCTGGTTTAATGCCAGATCCGAATTTTCTGGATCTGAGCCATTTCTGGATCTGAGCCCACAAGACCCGCGGACGTTACATAATTTGAACGGCCCACTCGACCCGCTCGACCCGTACGACCCGTACGCTCCGTACGCCTCATACGCCACGCAGAGGCTCGCGCACGCTGTCGTGCTAAGTGCAAAGTGCCATCAAAAAGCCACAATAAGCCTCAAAAGCCCATTAGCCCAAGCCCAAGCCCAAGCCCGAGTCCAAGTCCGAGTCCGAGTCCGAGTCGCTAAGCCCCTTCGGGGCTTAGCTCCAATAGATTTAAATCTATTTTCATTTGGCCAAAAGTTGGTTTCTTATTCTCACCTCTATGTAAAATCCCCCCACATGGCACCCTCCATTGGGCCTCAACCCATGTGCATCTCTCTATTCCTTCATAAGTAATATATAGAGATACATATTGGTGTGATTTTCCGATGTGGGACTATCTTTTAACAATAGAATGTTGTGAACACACACAACACAAAGAATAAAACACCAACAAATCTCAGAGTCCTATTGGGCTTCATAAGAAAGGATGAAGTGACTGACTACAAAATTTGGCATTCTAGAGTGCAAAACACAATATATATAGAGGAAGGATCAAGATCCCCACACTTTTTGTATCCCCAAGCATCTCCCCTATTTACACCGTTAGATGGTGCTTTAAGTCATCTAATTTTGACCGTTGATTTACCAATGGTTAAGATTAGATGACTTAAAGCACATCCAACCGATGTGAACATGGGGATGCAAAAAGTGTGGAGATGCCTATCCTTCCTCATATAGAGGAAGGATCAAGATCCCCACACTTTTTGCATCCCCAAGCATCTTCCCTATTTACACCGTTGGATGGTGCTTCCTCATATATATATATATATATATATATATATATATATATATATATATATATATATATATATAAGGAAGGATAGGCATTCCCACACTTTTTGCATCCTCATGCATCCCCATGTTCACATCCGTTGAATGTGCTTTAAGTCATCTAATCTTAACCATTGGTAAATCAACGGTCAAGATTAGATGACTTAAAGTACCATCCAACGGTGTAAATAGGAGAGATGCTTGGGGATACAAAAAGTGTGGGGATCTTGATCCTTCCTATATATATATATATATATATATATATATATATATATATATATATGAACCTCAACCGTTTGGCGCCAAGACAATTCCTATGAGATGCAGTACTTGTACTTTCCTGCTATAAATTACTAGAACCCAATATATGCTAGTGCCATTACTAGAACATAATAAATAAAGCAGGAATTACCAATTGACTAGTACAGAGGACATACTGAGAGGGAAATCTGCATCTCGATGACTAAAATTAATTTGTCTACCAAATGAGTTTAATAATTGAACAAGTGGCTAAAGTCTTACTGTAGGTATTTCTTTACCAGCTAGCCAATGCTTGCAGCAGGCTTACTGTATGGTTGAGTCATCATCTTGTTGCCAGCTGCAGGAAAGAACATATCATGTCATACTAGGCCGAGGTTTCTATCAACAGACTACAAAATTACTGAATATGAAGTAAATAAATCAAGTGAATGGTTAGTATGTTGTATAATCTTTGTTGCATGTAGTTGAACTACTTTTATTTTGTTGCATGAGGACTGACGAGAGACAATAGAAGGCTAGTGACACACTATGGTTGAGAATAACCTGCAGATACCAATAATAATATTCCAAAAGCTTGCTTGTTAGAAAGTTAATACTCAAGCGTCGTTGTCAAGTTGACCATTTTATTTATCTCAGAAACATTGCACGTTTAGATGCAGTTGGCCTCAAGGCTGATGCAATTGGAAGAATATATTTCTTTTATTTTTGACTAATGTGCGCGTCTCATTATTTATAACCAAAAGCGAAGTATTACATATTTGCTAGCAAGTTGGAAATCCCAATCCGAAAACATATTTCGACTAGTTAGGACAATGACCGACAGCAGCAACTGGGACAACAGCAAGAGACGTAGCCTAACTTGAGAAAGTATCAAGTATATTTTAATTCTAGCACCTAAAGTTTTTCAATGGAAGACCTGCATGCCTAATTATCAGATTTTATGTAACCAAAGAAAAAGTACCAGGACAAAAGTACAAAACATCCAAATAACCTTGCTACTTAAAGAAGAGACAACACCAACTTGAGATACAGAGAGTTATTTACAGCATCATTTCATCTTACCTATGAAGATATTTTTAGCCCCTCTGATCCTACTTAGTGGCCATTTAGCCTTTACTAATTTATACTCAATTCTTTACTTGGAGGACCAACCTATTCAACAAGAAAGCCTTTATCCCAAATCTTTGAGTCACTATATTATCAACTAAAGATTGGATACAAAAAAATTTAATAAATAACTAAGTAAATATAAGGAGAGCTATATATGTATATATATGTCACCATTTCGTCTTCCTGCCTCCATAAACAATTTAAGCCTACATAAATAAACCTTTCCCCACCAGGGCAAGGCCACTGAAACTAATGCCTACAAGCAAAAGAAAAAAGAAAAAAGAAGGAATAACTAAGTAACTTCACAGAGAGCTACATGCATGTCAGGCCGTTTCCTGCGAAAATAGACCTTAATCCTTAAAGATTATAAACTAACACCAAGAAGTGTCATAAAAATAGTCGGTTTGTTTCTAACTTTAACAATGAATCTTAAATAAGATTTTATTTTTATTTTTTCATTTTTTTTTTCAACATTAGAGTGAGTAAGCTTTATTTACTCATTGTATTTCTCAACATATCATCATCATTATCCAAGCCTTCTTCCATCAGAATGGGGTCGGTTATGGAGCACAAGAAAGGTCCATACAAGATATGACAGTTTTCTAACGTGTTGTCGACCTGACATTAATCCTATATGTTAGCTTTCCTAGATTACGAGCATGAGATGCTCATGCCAAAAAAATCTAGATAACCAGTTGGCAGGCAGGTAGGTAGGTCTACTTTTCAGGCAGGTTGGTAGGCCTACTTTTTTTTTACACTACCAAAATACATGGATTTACCGACGGCCTTATCCGTCGGTATTCCGTCGCCAAAAATAAATACCGACGGATTACCGACGGATATTTTGGTAAAACAGCCGTCGGGAATAACCTCGTCGCTAAAACATATCCGTCGCTACTTCCGTCGCTCAGCGACGACTTAGCGACGGAATACCGTCGGCTCATTTAAATATATATAGCGACGGATTACCGACTAGCTTTCGTTAAAACATGTATCAAGATATAGGTTTAGCGACGGAATACTCCGTCGCTAAAGAGTCGGCAAAACCGTATCAGTGATTTTCTGATACGCAATATCCGTCGTAAATTTGTCGGTAAAAGCGTATTAGCGACAAAACATCCGTCGCTAACAGCAAAATTTATGGACATCAAACAGAACTAGGTCGACGGACGTTCCGTCGCTAAACCGTCGCTCAATGTAAAATTCTCCAGGTAGCGACGGATATTACGTCGCCAATCCGTCGATACATTAAACTTCTACAGATAGCGACGGATGGTCCGTCGCCAATCCGTCGCTTTATTGAAATGCTCCAGGTAGCGACGGTTTTTTCCGTCGCCACTCCGTCGCTAAACTCAGTTTCTCCAGTTAGCGACGGACTATCCGTCGCTGAGTGGTCGCCAGTCCGTCGCTAACTTCTAATTTTTAAAAAAAAAAATACTGCAAACAGACTCTTTCCTGTTTGTACAACACATCCAACACAATATCAAACATGCAAAATATCCATATACAACACCATATATCCATATCCAACACGAATATCCAACGTATCCAATATCCAACACCATATATCCATATGCAAAATATCCATATCCGACACCAATATCCAACGTATCCAATATCCAACAAAATATTACCAACACAATATATCCAATATCCAACATTAAATTATCCAAACATAAAAAAAATATCCGAACATACAATGTATCCAAATGTCTACAAAAATTTCGGCAGCACCTCCTTTGTATATCAGATCATCGCTTATAACCCAGCGTAGGTATATATCCAAAAATCACATAGACGAAATATGCACATACGAATTTAATGCACACCAATTATCCAAGAAAAGACATCAATTATACTGAAGAGTAACCTAATATCCGTCGTTATACTGAAAATTTATCTTCAAGTGTGAGAACGGATGGCTCAGAATACACAACCCAAAATTCATTCTAGCATACATTAGTGTGAATCATCTATGTTCTGTACATATGGTGTAGTATATGATCTTATCGTATATAGTATTTGAAGAACGTAACAGAATCAAGATGAACTCACATAATGTAATACTAAGACATCATCTACTACTATATAAGATATAGTGATAGGTTGTCGTATTATCATTGCCGAGGGATGAGGGTCGGAGGACAGTCAACTTATCTACGGCTACATAGTTTCTGCCTCGCCAGTCGAATGGCTGCAGGGACTATATATGTCCTGATCACCATGTCGTACCGTAGATTAATGCAAATGGAGCTGGAAACAAAATACAGAAACCAAAAAACAAAATACAGAATCCAATCCCTGGGTTCGCCGAAAATACAAAATACAGAATCCAATCCCTGTATTTTAAGTGTGAGAACGGATGGCTCAGAAGACAACCAAACCGGAGAGGATACTCCAAGAGATACATCTGAGTAGGACGTATACTCTGAGAGATCACCCTTACAGAAATGATATCAGTAGTGGTATCGAATGTTGGAGAAGATATTATCACAGTATACGTCCTCTCCTCCACGATGGCTCTAGACCCATCTGCTCGTCCCTGCTTCCATTCTTCTTGTTTGACTCTCTCAGCTACACATGATATCCAGCTCAAGTGTAGAGTAGGCGGAAAAGAAGGGGACAGGAATAGGAGGGGGAAGCAGTACACCGGCGGCATGACCCGGAGGAAGTACAGAGGTTTTCTTCAACATACGTAGGAGAACTATAAGGATATATGTAAACACAACATATCACCTTGTCAAAGACCCTAAATGTGACAACCATGTTACCGCGGTGTCGGAAGACTAACATGTCATAATTTTATAAGCCGTGTGTTTTGACATAATCCTCCCAACCGGATTTCAGTTCTATGTAATAATGCGAGATTACGACACAGGAGGAAAGATTTGGGATGATTATGTCAAAACACACGGCTTAGAAAATTATGACATGTTAGTCTTCCGACACCGCGGTAACATGGTTGTCACATTAAGGGTCTTTGACAAGATGACATATTGTGAAAAGATATATCCTTATAGTTCTCCTACGTATGTTGAAGAAAACCTCTGTACTTCCTCCGAGTCATGCCGCCGGTGTGCTGCTTCCCCCTCCTATTCCTGTCGCCTTCTTTTCCGCCTACTCTACATTTGAGCTGGTTATCATGTGTGGCTGAGAGAGTCAAATAAGAAGAATGGAAGCAGGGACGAGCAGATGGGTCTAGAGCCATCGTGGAGGAGAGGACGTATACTGTGATAATATCTTCTCCAATATTCGATACCACTACTGATATCATTTCTGTAAGGATGATCTCTCATAGTATACGTCCTACCCAGATGGATCTCTCGGAGTATCCTCTCCGGTTGGTTGTCGTATCATCATTGTCGAGGGATGAGGGTCGGAGGACAGTCAACTTATCTACGGCTACATAGTTTCTGCCTCGCCAGTCGAATGGCTGCAGGGACTATATATGTCCTGATCACCATGTCGTACCGTAGATTAATGCAAATGGAGCTGGAAACAAAATACAGAAACCAAAAAACAAAATACAGAATCCAATCCCTGGGTTCGCCGAAAATACGAAACACAGAATCCAATCCCTGTATTTTAAGTGTGAGAACGGATGGCTCAGAAGACAACCCAACCGGAGAGGATACTCCAAGAGATACATCTGAGTAGGACGTATACTCTGAGAGATCACCCTTACAGAAATGATATCAGTAGTGGGATCGAATGTTGGAGAAGATATTATCACAGTATACGTCCTCTCCTCCACGATGGCTCTAGACCCATCTGCTCGTCCCTGCTTCCATTCTTCTTGTTTGACTCTCTCAGCCACACATGATATCCAGCTCAAGTGTAGAGTAGGCAGAAAAGAAGGGGGCAGGAATAGGAGGGGGAAGCAGCACAGCCGGCGGCATGACCCGGAGGAAGTACAGAGGTTTTCTTCAACATACGTAGGAGAACTATAAGGATATATGTAAACACAACATATCATCTTGTCAAAGACCCTAAATGTGACAACCATGTTACCGCGGTGTCGAAAGACTAACATGTCATAATTTTATAAGCCGTGTGTTTTGACATAATCCTCCCAACCGGATTTCAGTTCTATGTAATAATGCGAGATTATGACACAGGAGGAAAGAGTTGGAATGATTATGTCAAAACATACGGCTTAGAAAATTATGACATGTTAGTCTTCCGACACCGCGGTAACATGGTTGTCACATTAAGGGTCTTTGACAAGATGACATATTGTGAAAATATAAATCCTTATAGTCCTCCTACGTATGTTGAAGAAAACCTCTGTACTTCCTCCGGGTCATGCCGCCGGCTGTGCTGCTTCCTCCTCCTATTCCTGTCCCCTTCTTTTTCGCCTACTCTACACTTGAGCTGGATATCATGTGTGGCTAAGAGAGTCAAATAAGAAGAATGGAAGCAGGGACGAGCAGATGGGTCTAGAGCCATCGTGGAGGAGAGGACATATACTGTGATAATATCTTCTCCAACATTCGATCCCACTACTGATATCATTTCTGTAAGGGTGATCTCTCAGAGTATACGTCCTACCCAGATGGATCTCTCGGAGTATCCTCTCCGATTGGTTGTCGTATCATCATTGCCGAGGGATGAGGGTCGGAGGACAGTCCACTTTATCTACGGATACATAGTTTCTGCCTCGCCAGTCGAATGGCTGCAGGAACTATGTTACCGCGGTGTCGTAGTCCAATATAATCCAGAGATTGACACAGTTCTAATTCATATATGTAGTCCAATACAAATAGTCTAAAACAAAAACAACCCAATAAAAATAGTCCAATACAAATAAGTACTAATAGCTAATGCTTGCCACGCTGCTCACGCAAACGCTCAGTGATACTTTCACGCAACCACCTCCGAAAAGCGAGATTTTTGGTGCGAGGAGAGGCGTCGTCCCTTGCCAGGACTGCATCAAAAGCACTCTCGGCATTACTAGCTACCGGTGCTGGATGACTAGAACTCCCGGTCTCACTAGCAACCGGTGCCACTTCCTCCTCAACTGTAGAAGGAGCCACCTCAGCATTCACTGTTTTCTTCAAACGACGTGCTGCTCCTCGGGTCATGGGTGCCATCTGGTAAGTATATGTAACAGAATGTAAAAGAATGTAACAGCTCAAATTCAAAAACCAAAATCCCCATGCCAACATGAATCATAACATATAACTTTAACCCAGACATGACATAGGATTAAACCTAATGATTTAATCATCCTTAAATCAGTAAACACAAACAATGTACTAATTCTCAGTTTTTAGTCCAATGTAATTCGAAAGCCATCATCCCATGCCAAAAAAAACACTCCATACACAGAAAACAACAGATTTTTGATAAGTACTTATTTGTGTAGGGGTATCATCTGACTGCACACAAGGGATGATGAGCTGGGCAGGTGCAATATGGATGCAGTAAGCCACCCCAACAATGCCCGGCCCCCTTAACTAGGCTAGTTCTAGGTCAAATTAGGAGTCCAAGTCAACTCTGTCAAAACTAATCTTAATTAGGCTAAACTTCTACCTTAGCTAATCAAATATATATACTAGACTTCACGACGTGTGTCTGTGTATATATATATATATATATATATATATATATATATATATATATATATATATATATATATATATATTATTAATAAATTACTTAAAATTATGCCTATATATATATATATATATATATATATATATATATATAATTTTAAGTAATTTATTAATAATATATATATATATATATATATATATATATATATATATATATATATATATGTCTGTGTGTGTGTGTATCCGTGTGTCTGTGTCCGTGTGTGTGTGTGTGTGTGTCTGTGTGTGTGTGTGTCTGTGTGTCCGTGTGTGTGTGTGTGTGTGTCTGTGTGTGTGTGTGTCTGTGTGTCCGTGTGTCCGTGTGTGTGTGTGTGTGTCCGTGTGTGTGTTTGTCCGTGTGTGTGTGTGTCTGTGGGAGAGGAGGAGGCAGCTGCCCGCCCCCTCCCACCGCCCCCTCCACACCCCCCGCCCCCTCCCACCGCCGCCCCTCCACACCCTCCGCCACCCGCGGCCAGCCCCCCTCCACACATACCCCCCCCCGCACCCCGCGGCCAGCCCCCGCCCCCATCGTACCCCCCAACGCTGCCCACCCCCTCGATCCCACCGCCCCCTCCACACCCCCCGCCCCCCGCGCACGGCCAGCCCCCCTCCGCAACCCCCCGCACCCCGCGGCCAGCCCCCGCGCGCCCCCATCCCTCCAACGCTTCCCGCCCCCTCCCACCGCCCCCTCCATACCCCCCGCCACCGCCGCCACCCCGCCGCCACCCGCAGTCGACGCCGCCCCCGCAGCCCCCGACGCCCCCGGCCCGCTGCACCCACGACCACCGCGCGCGAGCGCGAGAGAGAGAGAGAGCGAGAAAGAGAGAGAGAGAGAGAGGGAGAGGGAGAGGGGAATACCTTTGGGAGAGAGAGAGGAGAGGGGGTCGCCGATCACCGCCGCGGGAGAGAGAGGAGAGGGGGTCGCCGATCGATCACCGCGGGAGAGAGAGAGAGAGAGAGGAGAGAGAGTGAAATTTGGGGGGAATGAAAAAGTTCCCCCCGTCGTTTCAACTTAAGTCTGGAACGTAAATTTAGCGACGGAGTAGCGACGGATTATTCCGTCGCTAATGCGTCAGTAAATCTCGCGCGAGTAGCGACGGATTATTCCGTCGCTAAGTCGTTAGTAAATCTCGCGCCAATATTTTAGGCTTTTGCCGCCAAAATATGCGACGTTCTAGCGACGGATATAAAACCGTCGCTACATTGCCGACTACCTATCGACGGCATAGCGACGGATATGGACATAAAAAAATAAAAAAAATTGTCCACTGCTTTCCATCGGTATTCCGTCACAAATCCGTCGGGGATCCGACGGTGATAGCGACGGAAAATTTCCGTCGCTAAATGGCCGTCGCTAAAGTACTGTAATTTGGTAGTGTTATTGCAGTTTAAGTTAATGCAAACAAAGAGCACCCTCCAAGTTCCTCTACACTGTAAAGAGTCTAGAGTCTAGACGGAGAGATACGATAACACAATTTGCTAAAGGGATTTTCATTCATCTCTATGCCAAAGAGAGAAGGAATGACAATCCAATTATCTTTTTCAACATAAGTGTGAGATATTCAGTTTTCTAGAGCCTATGGAGAATGAGATTCTTACTGTAATCATACATAAAACTCAGACAATGGATTACAACTCAGGCGCCATGAAGCTGAATTGAATTGAGTTCAGAAGAGAAAAAACTTGATAACATTACCTGCAATAAAATAATGATGCATATTGTGAAGTACAGCATTTACAGTTACATAGATGTGTATCACAATGGTCAAATGGTGTAAGTACTTACACATCTCGATACTCCCTAAACCCAGCTAAGGGGAACCTCGTGGTGGTAAGATGCCTCTTTTAAGCGTAACGAGTGACAGGCCTTTTAAGTGTGGAGCAAGAAGAAAGCTGGATTAGGGTCATTCTTTTTCTTATTATTTTTTTTCTCCATATTGCAATTAAGTAGGAAAGGAAATGATAGAATATTGTCCCATTATATAACTTTGGTCTACTGATTAAAATTGGTAGTATTAAAACAAAGTGCATGAAACGTAGCTTTAGGAAATATCCAAGAAGAGATGGAGTTATCTGTATCGATGTCTAAGTTATATTTGTTATCTAGGATCAATCATTCATCGTAATAAAGAGATTAAGAAAGTTAGTGCTCATATATTTAAAGCAATATGATAGAAATTGAGGAGTTATTTGAGTGCATTGCAATAAAAGATACCCTTAAGATTCTATAAGACAACAATAAGACCAACATTGTTTACACTTCATGAGACGGGATGCTAGGCAATGAAGAAACAAAATGACTAGAAATTGAGCCGCTGAAATGAAAATGCTAAGATAGATGAGTCCTAATAGCTAATACAGTAAAAGATGTACTTAGAAATGAATACATACATTGGAAGTGCGAGGAGATTTCGATTGAGGATAAGAATCATAAGATGCTCAGAAGTTTGAGATGGATTGCACTCGGTGATGGGATGTTAGTTAAATGGTCTGCTAGAAGTAGGGGTAGACCTAAAAATACTCTAGAGTCATTGAGTCAAGATAAAGATTTTTGCACTAAGTAACACAATTTTCGTACAAGGACAACCACATGCCATGCCAATGTACAAGAATAACAGGAATCAAGTTACATGGAAACCTGCAATTATTAATTGTTGTGCTATACCTGCTTTATTCAATTTAGATTTTGCATTATTACATTTACATCCTCACTGCTGCTAATTATTTTTTCAAGAACAGGGTGAATCCAGTGTAAATAGAAATAAGAAACGACCGCTGCATTCTAATGCTGGGTTCTTAAACCTCTACTCATCCTACACAGAAACTCCTCTCCCCTCCCCTCCCCTCCCCTCCCCACCCCACCCACCCACTCCCACCACCACCACCACCACTCTCCACCCACAACCACACCAGCAACATGTAAAGGATTAATTATTTGAAAATGTACTATGGAAGAACTATAGAGTCAACAAGTAAAGGATTAGTAGACAATAACTATGAAACACCAATAATTTAAAATATTGACAAACTGACAGAACTCAGACTTCACACTTATGAAGTTATTGACATTTAGTAAATTATGTGCTTAGATGTCAGAGCAACATGTTACCTCTCCTTTGTAAAGCTGAAGTTGCAGTCCTTCTGATGAAAATGTTCAACCTAACGATAAAAGAAGAATTAGTACTGGAAGTATTTTATGACGCCGAATCATCACATTAAACAGTTTTGACTTAAACAAAGGTTTAATACAGCCTCGATACAAAAACTACCAAGTCAAGGTATGCGCGCCTATACTGCATTCTTGGTTGCACGAGTGCTCAACAGTAATCATACAAAATTTGGTCAACACTTTTACGAAACCTCCATTTCGTAAAAGTGAGATCTAAATGTCCGAAAATGTGAATATATATTTGTTATAATAATAATATTAATTTTTCTATCAACGAATCTATGAAAAGGTGTATGAATCTTTTCATTGGAAAAGGTGTACGAATCTATTTATTGGAAAGGTGTGCCCTTTCCATCGTGTCTCTTTATTTCTATAAATACACATGTGTTTGGAGCATTCAAGCATTCATTCAATTCATCCATATTGTAATAGTTAGTCTAAGAGAGAGACAACCAACGTTGCTTCGACGAGTTCCTACGGTGTGAAGTGCTGCTACCGAAGGAAAGAACCGTTGTATCCTGAGAGACTAATCGCCATTAAACCGTAAGCACCAGTACGGGGCGAATATTGTCTTAAGGACATTGAACCAAGTTCAAGCCTCGGTATCATTTTATTTATTTTACTTATATTTTAATTTCAGAGTCTAAATACAGAGTTTGAGAATTTATACTAACAATCTTAAGACAATATTCATAATTCTATACTCTGTATATTTTTGAATAATACGAAGAGCATGCAATATCATTCTTCTATATAATTTTCTTCTGGTTTGCTTGTTAAAGAAGGCCATGCATGTATTTATTTTTTTTTCTACTCTAGTTTAATCCTAGTGTATTTAATTCAATGGTCCGGCCTACCGGATCGGAACCAGCGACCTAAGGATTAATCTGACCAAAAATCCTTATGTTCTGTGTAGTTCATTTAGATCAATGTCCTAAATAGAACATTGTATTCACTTACTGGTGAATTTTTATGGTGGCGTCGCCCAGACTTCTTTTAGTTCTGACTTGTTTAATCCAAACTAGTTCAATGTCCGCACTTTATTATAATTCCACCATATTATTGGAATAATTGTTTACAGTACTTCATAAGTCAAAGTACCACTTATTACTCCTATTGGAATTAATCAATAGCCTTTAGAATTTGTTATTTCTTTAACAGTACTTCTTCATTCAATATAATTTTTTTTTGTGTTAAGCCGAATCTGAATTTACTTGTTTTGTTCTACTAAACTAGAACATAACGTAACACACTTCTCAAATCTGAATTTTTTTTGGGTCTGTACTACTCTATTGTAACAGACAAAAATAACAGGAGTTGAGAACAATGTCATGATCACTTCTGCTTCTGTTCATATTGGACAAGGAGAAAAGCCGAAAAAGTTCAATGGAACCGACTTCAAGCGCTGGCAGCAAAAGATGTTGTTCTATCTTACAACTTTGAATCTGGCAAAGATTCTAAATGAAACAGTCATTGTTCTGCAAGAAGGTGAAACTGATAATACTGTTATTACAAATGTTGAAAAGTGGAAAAATGCAGACTTCTTATGCAGGAACCACATTTTAAGTGAACTGGACAACCATCTATGGAATGTTTACAGTCCACTGAAGACAGCAAAAGAAGTCTGGGATGTTCTGGACAAGAAATACAAAGCAGAAGATGCAGGGTCGAAGAAATTTGTAGTAGGCAAATTTCTGGACTACCGCATGGTTGACTCCGAATCAGTGGCAAGTCAAGTTGAAGACTTGCAATGTATTTTCCATGAACTGGTTGCCGGAGGTATGGCCTTATGTGAACCGTTTCAGGTAGCTTCTGTGATTGAAAAACTTCCGCCTCTCTGGAAGGATTATAATAACTATCTGAAACATAACGTAAGGACATGCCATTGGCAGACCTAATTGTCAGGCTTAAAATAGAAGAGAATAACGGGAGCACTGAAAAATCTCTTCTATAGAAGCCAGGGCAAATGTCTTGGAAACAGAACAAAAAGGAAAAAAGCGCAAATACATTGGAGGCTCCGGTCAAGGAAAACTATAAAAAGTTCAAAGGTAAATGTCACATATGTAATAAAATAGGACATAAAGCTGCAGATTGTCGTAGTCGCAACTACACAATTACAACAAGAACAAGGGACGTCCTCACCAGGCTCATATGACTGAAGATGAGCGTCTGGCTAAGGGTGTTGACGACCTGGTTCTGACGGCAGTTGTTTCTGAAGTGAACATGGTAGGGAGCAACCCAAGAGAGTGGTGGGTCGACACTGGCGCTACCCGCCACATATATGCTGAAAAGGCTACGTTCAATACCTACCAATACGTCGACCAAGGTGAGCAACTCTTCATAGGAAATTCTTCATCATCAAAGGTTGAAGGACAAGGGACGATCATTCTGAAAATGACGTCGGAAAAGGAACTGAAGCTTAACAATGTTCTACACATACCTGATATTCGAAAGAATCTGATTTCTAGATCTATGTTAAGTAAGCATGGGTTTAAATTAATATTTTAACTGAAATTTGTACTCACCAAGAGTGGAGTTTATGTGGGAAGGGGTTACCTCAAGGAGGGCCTCTTCAAAATGATTGTAATGACTATTATGCCAAATAAGATGATTAATTCTTCTTATATCGTTGAGTCCTCTCATATGTGGCATGGAAGATTAGGTCATGTTAATTATGATTCAATCAGGAAACTCATGAACATGAACTTAATTCCTAGATCTGCAATAGATTCAAATCATAAGTGTGAAATATGTGCAGAAGCAAAATTAACCCGTACATCCTTTCAAAATCTGGTTCAAAGAGATACCGGAACGTTGGATTTAATCCATACAGATGTATGTGATCTAAAAGGCATACAAACGAGAAATGGAAAAAAGTACTTCATCACATTCATCGATAACAGTACTCGTTATTGCTATGTCTATCTTATGAAATCAAAAGATGAAGCAATAGATATGTTCAAACACTATAAAACTGAAGTAGAAAATAAACTTAATCGAAAGATTAAAGTTATCAAAAGCGATAGAGGTGGTGAATATGAAGCACCTTTTGCAGAATTCTGTACAGAACATGGAATTATACACCAAACTACTGCACCATATTCACCACAATCTAATGGTATCGCTGAACGAAAGAATCGAACAATTAAAGAAATGATGAATTCTTTATTATTAAGTTTAGGGCTACCAAATAATTTGTGGGGAGAAGCTGTACTTACAGCCAACTATCTTTTAAATAAGGTACTCCACAAGAAAAAGGATAAGACGTCATATGAATTATGGAAAGGAAATAAACCTTCCTATAAATACCTTCCTATAAATACCTCAAAGTATGGGGATGTCTTGCAAAAGTAGCAATTCCTTTGCCTAAAAATATCAAGATAGGTCCAAAGACCTTTGACGGTATATTTATAGGATATGCTGAAAACAGTTCTGCTTATCTGTTTTTCGTACATAAGTCGGACATTCCGGAGATACATAATAATACAATTATTGAATCTAGGAATGCATCTTTCTTTGAGAATATCTTTCCATGTAAGAAGATACATGAAAGAGAAACATTACAAAGAAATTATGATGACATTAGACATACTGGTCAAAGTGATGCAGATAATGAATTCGCCGATAAGGAAGATGTGCCTAGATGCAGTAAGAGGTCTAGAACATCAAAGACCTTTGTACCTTAATGTCTAACATTCATGTTAGAAAATGAGCCTCAAACTTTCAAAGAACAATGTCTACACCAGAGGCACCACTTTGAAAAGAAGCTATAAATAGTGAAATAGAGTCCATTATGCAAAACCATACATGGAAATTAGCTGATCTTCCTCCAGGATGTAAGCCATTAGGCTACAAATGGATATTTAAGAGAAAGATGAAAGCTGATGGAACTATTGATAAATATAAAGCAAGACTAGTTGTCAAAGGATATAATCAAAAATAAGGAATTGATTATTTTTATACATATTCACCAGTAACAAGGATAACATCAATTTGGATGTTAATTGCAATAGCAGCATTGCACAATCTTGAAATATATCAAATGGATGTGAAGACTGCCTTTCTAAATGGTGATCTAGAAGAAGAAATCTACATGAATCAACCAGAAGGATTCATAGTAGTAGGTAAAGAAAAGAAGGTGTGCAAACTAGTTAAGTCTCTACATGGACTTAAACAAGCACCAAAACAGTGACACCAAAAGTTTGAAAATGTAATGATGTCAAATGGATTCAAGATCAATGAGTTTGACAAATATGTGTATTCTAAAAATACACAAACTTGATATATCATTATATGCCTATATGTAGATGATATGCTAATAATAGGCAGTAATAATAACATAATCTAGGACACAAAGAAGATCTTAATCAAAAACTTTGACATGAAAGATCTGGGAATTGCAGATGTTATATTAGGAATTAAGAGTTCTAAAATGCCAGATGGGCTGGTATTATTCCAATCTCATTACATTGAGAAGATTATAGAAAAACATAATCAAAATGATAATAACATTGCAAAAACTCCAGTAGATTTAAATCTACATTTAAAGAAGAATACTGGAGAAAGTATCTCACAAGTAGAATATTCTCGTATAATTGGGAGCCTTATGTATGTCACGAACTGTACGCGACCGGACATAGCTCAATCAGTTAACAAACTGAGCAGATACACAAGTAATCCAGGAAAAGATCACTGGAAGGCTATTATTAGAGTACTCAGATATTTAAGATACACTAAAGACTATGGATTGCATTATACTAAATATCCAGCTGTACTCGAAGGATAAAGTGATGCAAATTAGATATCTGATACTAAAGACCCGAAATCCACAAGTAGATATGTCTTTACATTTGGAGGTGCAGCAATATCGTGGAAGTCCTCAAAATAAACGTACATAGCCAGATCAACTATGGAATCTGAATTCATAGCTTTGGATAAAGCAAGTGAAGAAGCAGAGTGGCTTCAAAATTTCTTGGAGGACATTTGTCACGCCCCAGTACCGAAATACGGAGACGGACTAGGCCAGCTACTCCATATGAGGTACGTAACGTCATACGGCGATCGTGGCTGTCGAGAGACTAGGGGGTACATGCTACAATCAAGTCTCCTATGGTCCCACAGAGTTCTATGTCTCAATCAATCAAGTCACATCAGCAATAAAATGAACATTAAAGATAAAGCAGTAAGGCATCCCTGACGCTTCATCAAAATGATCATGAGAGACTAGCTTTATAATTTAGCTATCTCAGAGAGTCAGGAGTACAAAATTATACACAGCTGCAGTCTGTTTAATTACAATTATGTACTGACACAAAATATCGAGTAATCCGGCTAACAGGTGCCGGTGGCTAAATGCCGCAAAAGTATAAGCAGGAGTGGTGGAGAAGAAACCCACTCGAGTTCCCGAACCGCCATGTTCCTAGTATGCACCATGGATGTCAGGGAGGAAGATCGTGTCCTCTGGCTCTGCTACGAGATCTGGCCAAACAAAACCAGCGGGGTCAGCCCCGGATAGCAAGTACCGCCAAAGGGGCACAAGAGTTAAGATTAAAAACCCAGATAATAGAATGATTGATAATAGTAATACTTATGCTATTATTATAGGGTAGCACAACATCCTCGAACCCATATGGCACCCTTACAACCAAACAAGGACAAAAGGTGCCGCATGGAGTCGGGACGTGTTATACTCTATAACTTTCACATAAGTTAAAAGGTATAAACAATAAAATCTCCTGATCGTGACTTCGGTCGATAGCCTATCGCAGCACAATAATCAACCCAACAATCAAACAAGAACATGGGTTGGATCATGTACCACGATAGACCATGTTCCTCGGTCATTCACAGAAGTAGCACTTCACAACCATAATAAGTCTTCCGTTCATAACTTCGGTCCATAGCCGGTCATAGCACGATAACCAACCCAACAATCAAACAAGAACATGGGTTGGATCACGTACCATGACAGTCCGCTTCCCTCAGTTATTCACGGAAGGTAATAGGATACAAGCAAGTCGTTTTCACGGCCAATCAAGTCTATGAGTTTCTAATGGGACGAGGTTATCCCCGCATCATATTTATTAGAAAATCCTCAGATCGTATCTTTCCAGCAAGGCTAGCCAACCCAGGGGTTCGCGTAGACAGGTGTCATTGAGCACAGGTCCCTCGTAAGGCTACATTGCCAAGACATATAATATATAGCAAGAATTAATCGGATACAGTCATCCACTCGTTGCGGATGACACAGTATCCGTGGAGACCAGCCGGCGCGTCAAGACAATATCTCAAGGCGGCTGGTGTAACACGATCTCGGGATTTTGCCCTCCCCATGCATCTAGTATGTTTAGTTGCCTAATTTAACCCTAGATGAGATCTTGGACTCACATGCTGTGGCCTGCATGATTATCCCCCTAAAGTCGTACTTTAGTACGAGTACCCCAAAGAGGATCCATGTCAATCAGTATGTCAACATGTACTACCCTCCTTAGTGTAATGCATCATTGCAAATACGCCACTTGGAGTTACGAGTCATTTGTCGAGCATGAACAAGAACTGGGACATTCAGGTACAGGTATCGGGTAGGAACACTTTGTTCTCCGGGGTCTCATTAGTGCTCATATCATGCTCGGGACAAAAGGCGTAAGGATATAAAATGGGCATATAATATCTGATAAAATATCAAAAGCGTACGCAAAAAGCACGCACGCTCAAGGGATGAAAAGTCACGCAGGCTCACTCAAGGCAGCGTGCGTGAAAAGTCACACAGGCTCAAGGGGAGATCTGCGTGAAAAATCACGCAGACTCAAGGAGAGAGCTGCGTGAAAAGTCACGCAAGCTCAAGGAGAGAGCTACGTGAAAATTCACGCAAGCTCAAGGAGAGAGCTGCGTAAATAGTCACACAAGCTCAAGGAGAGAGCTGCGTGAAAAATCATACAAGCTCAAGGAGAGAGCTGCGTGAAAAGTCACGCAAGCTCAAGGAGAGAGCTGCGTGAAAAGTCACGTAGACTCAAGGAGAGAGCTGCGTAAAAAGTCACGCAGACTCAAGGAGAGAGCTGCGTGAAAAGTCACGCAAGCTCAAGGAGAGAGCTGCATGAAAAGTCACGCAAGCTCAAGGAGAGACACGCTTCCAACAGGAAGCGTGCTCAAACAGAAGCACACTGCTCACTGTCTTCTCCAAACAGCAAGAACACCATGGCTGAACCCAAGCTTCAAGGCATCATAACTTGGCCATCCGAACTCCAAATCCAGATTTCCAAAGTTCCAACTTGGGTGAAACTGAATGCTCTTCCACATGGAAGCATCAAAAACCCATAAAATCCAACTAAAGTAGATCAAACCATGCAAAATTCGAAAATGATTAAAACTTAGATCTACAAAAATCAAAGCTTCAATATGGAAATTTCTAAGTTCTAAACTAGTATAGATTGAGGAGAAGAACATGTTTTGGCAAATAGTTTTGTAAGAAATCATTGACAAAATTATGGATCCATCTCTTGAGCAAGTTGGTACTTGCCTTGGTTGGTGGAGGAAATAAATGAGAGGAAGTAAATGAGAGGAGAGAGAATGAGATGAGTTATATATATAAAGATCTTGAACCCATGGGTTCATAATGAACCAAAGGGTTCATGATGAACCATTGGTGAACCAAGAATAGGTTACCCAAATGAGCCAAAACTGTAGGCCCAAATGCAGAAAATAAATTAGAAAATAATATTTTGTCGAATATTTTTTAGGAAATGCATGAAGAAATACTGCATAATAAATATCGTATAAATTCAAGGTAAATATAATTTATCGGTTTACGCATTAAAATACATATTCCAGGATTGGGGAGTGACATCTCTACCCTTCTTAGAAAAATTCCGTCCTCGGAATTCCAGCCAAGACAGGATAGTGAAATCAGGGCAAGCAAGACACAATCATATACAAGTTAACTATCATAGCAGTTATTATCATACATCACAAAGTGCAAAACAAGCAGGTACAGATAAGCATGGAATCGTGTCAGTAACCAGCTAATCCTAAGAAACTTCGCACTTCTGCAACCGTTCTCGGGACTGGCCAATGCTCTACGGCCTCAATCTTCTTCGGATCCACTGACACTCCTGCCCCAGAAACTACATGCCCCAGGAACGAAATGTGATCTAACCAGAATTCACACTTGTCGAGCTTCGCATAAAGTTGATGCTCCCTCAATGTCTGTAAGACAGTCCTAAGATGTTTCTCATGCTCCTCTTCACTGCTGGAATAGACAAGAATGTCATCTATGAACACCACCACAAATTTATCCAAATACGGCAGAAAGATGCGGTTCATTAAATCCATGAATACTGCGGGGGCGTTGGTTAGTCCAAAGGGCATTACTAAAAACTCATAATGCCCATATCTAGATCTGAATGCTGTCTTCGGTATGTCTTGCTCTCGGACTCTTACTTGATAGTATCCTGACCGAAGATCGATCTTGGAAAAGACGCTGGCCTTGCTCAACTGGTCAAACAGGTCATCAATCCTTGGTAGTGGGTACTTATTCTTCACTGTTACTGCATTCAGCTTGCGGTAGTCAATGCACATCCTCGTCGACCCATCCTTCTTGGGAACTAGAATCACTGGCACGGCCCAGGGCGATTTACTGTCTCGGATGAATCCCTTAGACTTCAACTCTTCTTCATGTTGATACAACTTATCCTGTTCTGACGGCGACATTCTGTAAACTCTGTCTGCAATAGGCCTCGTTCCAGGGTTCAACTCAACGCTAAATTCTACCTCTCTGACTGGGGGTATCCCTGGAAGCTCATCAGGGAAGACGTCGAGAAAATCTTCGACCACTCTCGGAATCTGTCCTGGCTCTGACACTGCTGCTGAGATGATGCCTCCGGCCTGATTCTTCAAGGTTCGAGTAAAGATGAACTGCTCCATCCCAGGAACGCTGAATATGACCCTACCTCCTCTGCAATCAATTGTCGCATGACTGTCTCTCAACCAGTCCATGCCAAGAACGATATCAAAATTCCCCATAGGGAATTCAATCAATGATGCGGGCAGTAAATGCCCACACACCTCCATCGGACATGAAAAGTGCACTCTGCTAACTTCTACGAGCCCATTGCCGGTGAGTATATCCATCCTCTCCGGCAATGCCTCAAACTCTAATCCAATCTGTGTAGCATATTGTGCAGAGATGAATGAATGAGTAGCGCCTGAATCAAATAATGTTACAGCGGGAAATGAGGTGACGAGAATTTTACCTGCCACCACGTCACTAGACGCTAGAGCCTCTCCCAAGGATAATATGAGAGCCTGTCCCTGGCCCCGCTGAGCTCCTTGTTGCGGCCTTCCTCGACCATGCTGCTGCTGCCTCTGAGGGCCTTCGGCTTCCTGTGCCTGGCGGAACATCTGAGCCTGCGTTGGTAGACGCTGGGCTAGGGGCCTTACTGCTAATACTGGCCCTCCACTCGGGGTTGCCACCGGAGCTGGCAATGCTGGAAACTGCTGAGCTGGCCCTCCTGGCCTCTACATCACAGGACAAGTGGAGATACGGTGGTCTGAACTGCCACACCTCAAGCATAAGCCATTCGCTGACCGGCACACCTCCCTCGTGTGCCCTGCCTTCCCACAGAATGTACAGCCCTGGGGTGCTCTCTGACGCTGTTGTTGGTTCTTCGGCTGCTGATGCCGAACTGGCGCTGTATTAGTTGACACGGCCGTCCTCCGCGGCGCTCCTGCATCATGAATACGTACACCGGGTGCTGGTGCCGACGTTCGCTGCATTGCTCCTCCCCCAATCTGGGAATGAGATCTCTTCTGACCTCCTGTCCTCGATGCCAACCTCTGCTGGGTAAGCTCGTGCCTCCGAGCGGCCGTCAAAACAGCGTCAAACGTCTGGTAGTCGTGTCCTTCCACAAGCTGTAATAGTTCCAAATGAAGTCCCTGCTGGAACCTCATAGCTTTCTCTGGCTCCGTTGCCACCATTGCTGGTGCGAAACGGTACAATCTGCAGAACTCTGCTACATACCCATCTACGGTCTTGCCTGTTTGCTTGAGACTGATAAACTTCTGCTGGAGCTCATATCGAGCTACTACGCCAAAATACTTGGCCTTGAATCTTTTACTGAAGGTGGTCCAACGAACAGGGCGTCTTATACCAACTTCTTCTGATGCCCACCAGTCGCGGGCAAGATCCTGAAGTACTAATTTGACCTGATCAACCTTCTCATCATCTGGAACCTTGGCTGCCACAAGAATGGCTTCAATGTCTTGAATCTATGCATCCGCAGTGATGGCATCCTCTGTGCCATCAAAATACCTCGGGTTCAAGCGATGGAACCTTCCTGATGCTCCCGAGTCAACCCCGGCACTCCTCTCAAGAGCTAACTGAATCCCTTGGTTCAGCAACACGTTCTGCTCCTGCTGCTGAGTCTGTTGCTGTTGGTTAGTGACTAAAAACCCTCGGATGATCTCTAGGAGTGCTACGGCGTCTGGTACTGCCGTCGCTGCTGGTGCTGCAGGAGTTTCAATAACCGGCGGCTGTACTGCCTCTGGTTCCATTTCTGCTCGTGTCTGTCCTGGGGAAGGTTCTCTCCCCTGCTGGTGCCCAGTCGAGCCATGCTCTTGCTGCTCTTCCTTATGGGCCTCACCCGCTACTGAGAATGAAGCGCCCCTATTGAGAAAGATATAAGATTATCAAGTCCGAACGAGGAAGATTTCGAGGATGCAAGTCAGGTTAGAGATCAAGGCAAGGACAGAGAATTTGAATCAGAATTTCAAGGGGAACAAGTTTTGATTGAGACTCCTAATAATTTGCAATACCCCACAAGTCTGAAAATTAGACCTGCATGGGCCACCACTAAAACCTTGTCATGCCCCAGTACCGAAATACGGAGACGGACTAGGCCAGCTACTCCATATGAGGTACGTAACGTCATACGGCGATCATGGCTGTCGAGAGACTAGGGGTACATGCTACAATCAAGTCTCCTATGGTCCCACAGAGTTCTATGTCTCAATCAATCAAGTCACATCAGCAATGAAATGAACATTAAAGATAAAGCAGTAAGGCGTCCCTGACGCTTCATCAAAATGATCATGAGAGACTAGCTTTATAATTTAGCTATCTCAGAGAGTCAGGAGTACAAAATTATACACAGCTGCAGTCTATTTAATTACAATTATGTACTGACACAAAATATCGAGTAATCCGGCTAACAGGTGCCGGTGGCTAAACGCCGTAAAAGTATAAGCAGGAGTGGTGGAGAAGAAACCCACTCGAGTCCCCGAACCGCCATGCTCCTAGTATGCACCATGGATGTCAGGGAGGAAGATCGTGTCCTCTGGCTCTGCTACGAGATCTGGCCAAACAAAACCAGCAGAGTCAGCCCCGGATAGCAAGTACCGCCAAAGGGGCACAAGAGTTAAGATTAAAAACCCAGATAATAGAATGATTGATAATAGTAATACTTATGCTATTATTATAGGGTAGCACAACATCCTCGAACCCATATGGCACCCTTACAACCAAACAAGGACAAAAGGTGCCGCATGGAGTCGGGACGTGTCGTACTTTATAACTTTCACATAAGTTAAAAGGTATAAACAATAAAATCTCCTGATCGTGACTTCGGTCGATAGCCTATCGCAGCACAATAACCAACCCAACAATCAAACAAGAACATGGGTTGGATCATGTACCACGATAGACCATGTTCCTCGGTCATTCACAGAAGTAGCACTTCAGAACCATAATAAGTCTTCCGTTCATAACTTCGGTCCACAGCCGGTCATAGCACGATAACCAACCCAACAATCAAACAAGAACATGGGTTGGATCACGTACCATGACAGTCCGCTTCCCTCAGTTATTCACGGAAGGTAATAGGATACAAGCAAGTCGTTTTCACGGCCAATCAAGTCTACGAGTTTCTAGTGGGACAAGGTTATCTCCGCGTCATGTTTATTAGAAAATCCTCAGATCGTATCTTTCCAGCAAGGCTAGCCAACCCAGGGGTTCGCGTAGACAGGTGTCATTGAGCACAGGTCCCTCGTAAGGCCACCTTGCCAAGACATATAATATATAGCAGGAATTAATCGGATACAGTCATCCACTCGTTGCGGATGACACAGTATCCGTGGAGACCAGCCGGCGCGTCAAGACAATATCTCAAGGCGGCTGGTGTAACACGATCTCGGAATTTTGCCCTCCCCATGCATCTAGTATGTTTAGTTGCCTAATTTAACCCTAGATGAGATCTTGGACTCACATGCTGTGGCCTGCATGATTATCCCCCTAAAGTCGTACTTTAGTACGAGTACCCCAAAGAGGATCCATGTCAATCAGTATGTCAACATGTACTACCCTCCTTAGTGTAATGCATCATTGCAAATACGCCACGTAGAGTTACGAGTCATTTGTCGAGCATGAACAAGAACTGGGACATTCAGGTACAGGTATCGGGTAGGAACACTTTGTTCTCCGGGGTCTCATTAGTGCTCATATCATGCTCGAGACAAAAGGCGTAAGGATATAAAATGGGCATATAATATCTGATAAAATATCAAAAGCGTACGCAAAAAGCACGCACGCTCAAGGGGTAAAAAGTCACGCAGGCTCACTCAAGGCAGCGTGCGTGAAAAGTCACGCAGGCTCAAGGGAAGATCTACGTGAAAAATCACGCAGACTCAAGGAGAGAGCTCAAGGAGAGAGCTGCGTGAAAAGTCACGCAAGCTCAAGGAGAGAGCTGCATGAAAAGTCACGCAAGCTCAAGGAGAGAGCTGCGTAAAAAGTCACGCAAGCTCAATGAGAGAGCTGCGTGAAAAGTCACGCAGACTCAAGGAGAGAGCTGCGTGAAAAGTCACACAAGCTCAAGGAGAGAGCTGCGTGAAAAGTCACGCAAGCTCAAGGAGAGACACGCTTCCAACAGGAAGCGTGCTCAAACAGAAGCACACTGCTCACTGTCTTCTCCAAACAGCAAGAACACCATGGCTGAACCCAAGCTTCAAGGCATCATAACTTGGCCATCCGAACTCCAAATCCAGATTTCCAAAGTTCCAACTTGGGTGAAACTGAATGCTCTTCCACATGGAAGCATCAAAAACCCATAAAATCTAACTAAAGTAGATCAAACCATGCAAAATCCGAAAATGATTAAAACTTAGATCTACAAAAATCAAAGCTTCAAAATAGAAATTTCTAAGTTCTAAACTAGTATAGATTGAGGAGAAGAACATGTTTTGGCAAATAGTTTTGTAAGAAATCATTGACAAAATTATGGATCCATCTCTTGAGCAAGTTGGTACTTGCCTTGGTTGGTGGAGGAAATAAATGAGAGGAAGTAAATGAGAGGAGAGAGAATGAGATGAGTTATATATATAGATCTTGAACCCATGGGTTCATGATGAACCAAAGGGTTCATGATGAACCATTGGTGAACCAAGAATAGGTTACCCAAATGAGCCAAAACTGTAGGCCCAAATGCAGAAAATAAATTAGAAAATAATATTTTGCCGAATATTTTTTAGGAAATGCATGAAGAAATACTGCATAATAAATATCGTATAAATTCAAGGTAAATATAATTTATCGGTTTACGCATTAAAATACGTATTCCAGGATTGGGGAGTGACAACATTCCAATATGGCCAAAGCCCGTACCAGCAATCTGTATACATTGTGATAGTCAATCTGCTATTGGTAGGGCACACAGTCATATTTATAACGGTAAATCAAGACACATTTGAAGACATCATAATACCGTTAGACAACTTCTCTCTAATGGCATAATCACGATTGATTATGTAAAATCAAAGAAAAATCTTACGGATCCACTAACTAAAGGTTTGACAAGAGAGCAAGTATATAAGTCATCGAAGGGAATGGGCTTGAAGCCTATGATAAAAGAAGTTCCATAAAGGAAAACCCAACCTAGTTGACTGGAGATCCTGTCACGCCCCAGAACCAGAATACTGGAGAGCGGAGGCAGACATAGCCAGCTACGTATATTGAAATGGAAACCACCTCGATATACGGTCACGGCTGTCTAGATATATGAGGGTTTATCTACAAGCCAACAGTCTCTTAAGGTCATGAACAAGCCTAGTGTCTCAATCACAAGCAAGTAAGTAAAAGGTTACAAGAAGTATGATCATTAAATATACAATAGTAAGGCGTCCCAAACATTACATATTCAGCTGATCATGAAGCTAGTCGTTACAAAATGTCAGGACTAGCAAGAGTTTAGTCATACATGATCAACCCTAGGATCTGTCAATCATGTTACAGCCCGTAGGCAGACAGTAAGTAAAGTGCAATCGAGCTAACAGGTGCTCGTCGGCTAAACGCCTCAAAAGAATAGTTTTACAATGAAGTGGGCAAGACAAAAAAAAAATCCACTCTTGGCCCGGGTTCCGTCTAGTTGTCACCATTGGGCTGGAAGCTTGGTAGATCCTCGGGAGCTGCTCCAAAATCTGGCCACACAAAACCAGCTGGGTCAACCCCAGAAAGAGCAAGTACTACAAGGGGGCCACGAAATAAGAACAAAAGCCAGCAATCAGCACAAAAATCTAATATTAAAACTAGAATTTTCGAAAACATGTCATGATGATATACGACGAGATAACCATGGAACTATTCCGATAACCAGGTTACAACCCGTAAACCAAACAAGGACCGGGGTTGTAACCCTTCACCTGAAAAGAACTTGGTTTTCCACCATTTATCGGTAAGATAATAATGTAAGAAATCAAGACAGGAAGCAATCTTGTACTGGATCAAGACATGGCTAGACTGGTTATACCTCATTCAATCAATCACGGCCAAGCAGATACTACGGCTTTCTACTTTAACTAACTAGGGTTATCAGAGGCCTAATTACTAACAAGATGCAGCGAGATTATTCCACAGTCACAAGCCCTGCAGACCATCCAGGTTACCCAGGTCAAAAATTAGGGGTTGAATTCAGGTGGGTACATCGTCCAGGAACGTATGTACTCTTAGGTGACTTAGAAGGTGCAACACATGACAGTGTGCTGGAAATGCGCCCTACTCGTCGGCAGGCTACAGATCCCAAGAGCGCCCAGGTAACGGGATTGCCTGTAGCTGTGTCATCTCTTCATGACTACTGTGTTATTCTAGTTATTAACCTTAATCCATTTTAGTAGGTACTCCTGACCGTGGTACTCAGGAGTTCCGTCCTAGACATGATGCAAGACAAGACAAGTGGATTTAACAACAAGCAAGAAAGAACTACCCACGGTGTCAAGGCAGGTCAAGTTAAGTTAGCCGTCGCAACAGCGTTAAGTTATCAAGTCATGCTACAAGTCAAGAGTGCGTCGCCACGGGCCATTATCAAGTTATCAAGTCACAAGGATTAAATACAAGTTACAAGTTAGGTGTGCACCCCACTGGGTCACTAGCAAGGAGATCAGAAAATACCAGAATCATAATCCACAGAAAATCCCGAGAATCGTACTAGTCATAAACAATTACTTAAAAACCGTGTTAGGCCGTGTCGGGTCAAGATAGTAGTGCTGTGTTGAACAGATCTCAGGAAAACTAAATCCACAAAAGAGAAACCAAGTCGAGAAATAAAACCAATACTCCAAGAGCCAATGGGTTAAGCAAGGGGTCAGGGGAGCAGCGTACGCACAAGGACACGCACGCATGGGAGCTGCGTACGCACAAGGGCACGCACGCAGGAGAGCTGCGTACGCACAAAAGTCACGCACGCAGGAGAGCTGCGTACGCACAGAAGTCACGCACGCAGGAGAGCCGCATACGTACAGAAGTCACGCACGCAGGAGAGCCGCGTACGCACAGAAGTCACGCACGCAGGAGAGCTGCGTACGCACAAAAGTCACGCACGCAGGAGAGCTGCGTACGCACAAAAGCACGCACGCATGAGAGCTGCGTACGCACAAAAGCACGTACGCGTGAGAGCTGCGTACGCGCAAAGGCACGCACGCAGGGAAAGGGTCTTCTTCTCCATGGCTGAGAAGAAGCTCCAATGGCTCCCAAAACTTCAAAGCATCACAACTTGGCCATCCGAACTCCAAATCCGGATTTCCAAAGTTCCAACCAGGGTGGAATTGAACTCTCTTTCACATGGAAACATCAAAACCCATAAAAATCCAACTTAAATAGATCAAAACCATACAAAACTAAAAATAGGGAAAACTTAGATCTAGAACAATGGAGACTCCAAATCACAAAATACCAAGTTCTAATGTTGATCACCATATCCTAAACTAGCAAATGGACAAATAAAAGAGGGTTCTCATGTGGTGGCAAGGTGCACTTGCCTATGGGTGGGTGTTGTATAGAGGAAGGAGAAGAGTGTTTGTGTCGAGGAAGGAGAAGAAGAAATTTAATAGAGGTTTATGAGGAGAGAGAGACAAGGTTGGTGGAGTTTTAAAGAGGGTGGGATGTGGTGTGTTGAGGGTGGAGTATAGGCTAAGGTGTTCCAATACTCATTAAACCAAACCAAACCCAATCCAATTAAAACCGAGCCATGTCAAAACCCAAAATACGAGAAATACCGAAATTCTACAAGTTGAGAAAAATAAAAATATATGCCAAAATCCAGATACGAGTATAAATATGAAATACGGGAAAATACGGAAAATGAGGGTGACAACTCTACCCACCTTAAAAGAATTCCGTCCTCGGAATTTAATCAAGGAGCTAGAGATTATCACGACAAGTTACATTAAGCACAGACAAGTTACACTAAGCAGTTCAATCATACAATCATACAATGCAAGCAAGAAAGGGGGAAAACGTAAGGCATAAGAAAGATATTATATCTTACGAGTCAAACAGGTAGGGATATCGCGATCGGATGTCGTCCTCACGCTCCCACGTTGACTCACCTAGAGAGTAATGACCCCAAGCAACACGGACTAATTTAATAGTCTTGTTCTTGAGTATCTTCTCCCTCTGGTCCAATATAGACACGGGCCTCTCCTCATACGAAAGGTTGGTACCAACAACCAATTCCGAATGGTCTAGGATGTGGCTCGGGTCCGGAATATACCGTCGTAATTGGGACACATGGAATACATCATGCACCTCACTTAGCGACGGCGGAAGAGCGAGACGATAGGATACATCTCCTACTCGCTCTAGAATATTAAACGGCCCTATATACCTAGGACTAAGCTTTCCCCGTACGCCAAAGCGAATGACGCCGCGGTTAGACGAGATCCTAAGGAATACATGGTCGCCGACAGTAAATTCTAAGGGACGCCGATGAGCATCGGCCCAATGGCGCTGGTGGTCCTGGGCAACTCGGAGGTGATCTCTGACCTTCCTGACCACTTCAACCGTCTGGAAAATCAATTCGGGTCCGAGCATCTGCCTCTCCCCGACATTGTCCCATGCTAGCGGGAATCTGTACTTTCTGCCATAAAGAGCCTCGAAAGGTGCCATCTGGATACTGGCCTGATAACTGTTGTTGTACGAGAATTCCACCAGGTGCAGATGATTCTCCCATGAACCACCGAAGTCAAGGGTACAGGATCTCAACATATCTTCAAGAGTCTGGATTGTGCGCTCTGATTGACCATCCGTCTGCGGGTGATAAGCTGAGCTAAATTGAAGGCGAGTCCCCAAACTCTTCTGCAAGCTGCGCCAAAAGTGTGATATGAATCTTGAATCCCTGTCCGAGGTGATGCTGACTGGCACACCGTGAAGCCTAACGATCTGCCTGAGATATATCTCTGCTAACTGTGCCGTCGATTGTCCAACTCTGAATGGGAGAAAGTGTGCCACCTTGGTAAGCCTGTCCACAATTACCCAAATAGCATCTCTGCCGGCCGGAGATCTGGGCAACCCGGTCACGAAATCCATGGTTATATGTTTCCATTTCCATTCTGGGATCGGTAAGGGTTGAAGAAGTCCAGCGGGCCTCTGATGTTCAGCTTTAACCTGTTGGCAAACCAAACACCGAGAGAAAAACCGGGCTATCTCCCTCTTCATGCCATTCTACCAGAAATGCTGACGAATATCACGGTACATCTTCGTACCACCAGGATGAATAGAATATTGCGAACTGTGGGCTTCTGCCATGACTTCCTGTCTGATATCTCCACTGGGTACACAAAGACGAGTGCCGTACCGAAGGGTACCGTCTTCATGGATACATAACTCTGGCCTTCTTCCTGCTTCACACTCTGCTCTGAGTCGCTGGATCTTAGAATCTGTTGACTGCGCCACCCGGATTCTCTCAACTATGCTGGATTGAACCTGTAGGCTGGCCATCAATGCCACACTGGTTGGAAGAACCACTTCAATTCCCATCTTCTGAAGATCTGCCAATAATTTTGGTTGTGCCGACAGGAAATAAACTCCGGCTCTCCTGCTCAATGCATCTGCTACAACGTTGGCCTTCCCGGGATGATACTGCAAATCCACATCATAGTCCACCAGTAGCTCGAGCCATCTTCTCTGCCGCATATTAAGGTCCTTCTGGGTGAAAACATACTTCAGGCTCTTATGATCAGTAAAGATCTCCACTCTATCTCCGTACAGGTAGTATCTCCACAACTTCAAAGCAAACACTACCGTCGCCAATTCCAAGTCGTGGGTCGGGTAATTCTTCTCATGATCACGTAGTTGACGTGACGCATAAGATATTATCTTCCCATGCTGTATCAAGACACACCCCAATCCTCTGCCTGAAGCGTCGCAATAAACTGTGAATCCTCCGGTCCTATCTGGAAGGGTGAGAATGGGAGCCGTTATCAAACCTTGCTTCAACTTCTCAAATGATTCTTGACACTCTGCTGTCCAAACAAACGGCACATCCTTGCAGGTCAACTGGGTCATCGGCGCTGAAATCCTTGCGAAATCAGAAACGAACCGTCGGTAGTAGTCGGCCAATCCAAGGAAGCTGCGAACCTCTGCCACTGAGCTGGGTACCGGCCATGACTCGATAGCCACAATCTTCTGGGGATCCACTTCCACTCCTCCTCGAGTAATGATGTGACCCAAGTATGAAATGCGATCGAGCCAGAACTCGCATTTACCGAACTTGACGTACAACTGATGCTCCCTAAGCGTCTGGAGGATGACTCTGAGATGCTGCTCATGCTCTGCTTCACTCTTGCTATAGACCAGGATGTCATCTAGGAACACGATCACAAATTGATCCAAGTAAGGCATAAAAATACGATTCATGAGGTCCATAAATACGGTCGGCGCATTGGTCGCTCCAAAGGGCATAACAAGGAACTCCCAATGTCCATACCTCGATCTAAACGATGTCTTCGGGATGTCCTGCCCTCTGACTCTGATCTGGTGGTATCCCGACCGCAAGTCGAACTTCGAGAACACTGAAGCCCCTCTGAGCTGATCAAACAAGTCATCTATCCTCGGAAGAGGGTATCTGTTCTTGATTGTCATCGAATTCAAGGTACGATAATCAACACATAGCCTGGACGTACCATCCTTCTTTTTCATAAGAAGCATCGGGGCTCCCCAAGGCGATCCACTTGTACGGATGAATCCCTTGGTCCTCAGTTCTTCAATCATCTTATACAAAATCTTCAACTCTGAAGGCGCCATTCTGTAGACTCGCTCTGATACTGGTGCTGTCCCGGGAATCAAGTCTATAGTGAACTCAATCTTCCGCTCCGGCGGCATCCCTGGAAGCTCCTCTAGAAAGACATCTGGAAACTCTTCAACTATCCGGGGTAACTGCACTGCTGCTACTGCCATACGCAATGCTGGGGAAGATGGCTCCACTGCGCCTCTGGAAAACAAAAACTCTGGCTCGCCGGGATACTAAAGACAACTCTGCCAATATGGCAGTCTATCCTAGCATACTGGTTTCTCAACCAATCCATGCCTAGGACTACATCATAGTCTGCCATAGGAAACTCTATGAATCTAGCGGGGAACTCCCTACCGCTAACTACGATCCGACACGAGGAAAACACTCGATCTACTCCCACAAGGCCATTACCAGTAAGTATATTGAGTCTCACTGATAATGACTCGGGCTCCAATCCTATCCGTGTCGCGAATCGTGCAGACATAAATGAATGTGATGCCCCAGAATCAAATAATACAGACGCTGGAGAGGAGTTAACGAGAATAGTACCTGCCACAACCTCACCTGGTGCAACTTCTTCTTCTATAGCCATCATCATGGCCTGACCATGTCCTCTGGCTGCTGGTCCCCTCTGCTGGAAACCTCTCTACCTATTCTGGGTCTGAGCTTGGGCTTGTGCATACTGCTGGAAGTGTTGTTGCTGGAATGCCTGAGACTGAGGAGGCAAGGGTCTCGAAGACTGATACTGCTGCTGCTGAACTGGTGCTGGGGCCGGTCCTCTCACCGAAGAGCTAGAAGGGTTGGATGCTGATGAACCACCCCTATTCGGGCAAGCCCCTATCCTATGATCTGCTGCTCCATAAGCCAGGCACAATCCCTGCGCCCTGCGATAGTCTGCCACCACATGCCCTGGCTTCCCGCAATGAGAATATCCCATCGCGGAAGTCTGCTTCTGCTTCTGCTACTGCGGGTACGTCGAAGTCGAATGCTGAACCGACGTTATTGAGGTCGCCCGCCTCGGAGTTCCAATGGTCAATCCCCTAGCTGCCGGGGCTGGAGCTGATGATTGGTGCATCTGACTGTGGGACCGCTTCCTACCTTCGGTCCTATCCACGATCCTCTGGGAGGTGTATTCATGCCTCCTAGCTGCTCTCAAGACTGCATCGAACGTCTGGCGCTCGAACTGCTCAACCGCCAACAAGATCTCCAAATGCATTCCCTGCTGGAACCGCTGGGCCCTATCAAACTCGGTCGCCACCAAGGTGGGGGCAAACCTACTGAGTCTAGAAAACTTCGATGCATAACTGTCGACTATTCTGCCTCCTTGCTTCAAGTTGGTAAATCTGGTCTGCAGGTCGTACCGAGCCACAGCATCGAAATACTTCGTCTGGAATCTCTCTCTAAATACTGCCCAAGCAATGGGTGCCACTAATCCCATGGCTTGCGCCGCCCACCAACTGCGAGCCAAGTCCAACAACTGCAGGCGTACCACCGCCACCTTCTCATTCTCGGGTGTCCTAGATGCTTCTAGAATCACCTCGGTATCCTGAAGCCATGCATCCGTGGCAATCGCATCCTCGCTGCCGTCGAAGAAAGGAGGGTTCAATCGCTTGAAGCTGTTTGCCGCCTGGTTCCCCGGATGTCCGCCTCGGGTCAAAGCATCTTGAACTGTCTGGTGCAGGGCGTCGCTTCGACGATCCTGGAAAGCTATCAAGGTTCTGATGAGGCCTACTAAGGTACCATCATCTGGCTCTGCGGGCTGGACGGGCCGAATTGGTGACTCTCCTCCAGTAGGTACAACTCTGGAGGCTACTCCGGAATGCTGGGCTTGATCTCCAGGTTGCTGCTGATCCACGGGAAGGGCTCCACCTCGTTGATTGGTAGGACCAGGTACAGTGTCGCTGAAGAAGATGACACAGAGAACAATAAGGAAAGGACCAGGACAGATCAATGATATAAGCACAGGATCAGGGCAAGAATCCAGGGATTCAGAGGATATGAACAGAGATCAAGGACGAGTACTGATTGAGATATCTATCTGGTAAACCCCCATATATCTTGATTTACAAGACCTGCATGGGCCACCACTTAAACCATGTCACGCCCCAGAACCAGAATACTGGAGAGCGGGGGAAGACATAGCCAGCTACGTATATTGAAATGGAAACTACCTCGATATACGGTCACGGCTGTCTAGATATATAAGGGTTTATCTACAAGCCAACAGTCTCTTAAGGTCATGAACAAGCCTAGTGTCTCAATCACAAGCAAGTAAGTAAAAGGTTACAAGAAGTATGATCATTAAATATACAATAGTAAGGCGTCCCAAATATTACATAGTCAGCTGATCATGAAGCTAGTCATTACAAAATGTCAGGACTAGCAAGAGTTTAGTCATACATGATCAACCCTAGGATCTGTCAATCATGTTACAGCCCGTAGGCAGACAGTAAGTAAAGTGCAATCGAGCTAACAGGTGCTCGTCGGCTAAACGCCTCAAAAGAATAGTTTTACAATAAAGTGGGCAAGACAAAAAAAACCACTCTTGGCTCGGGTTCCGTCTAGTTGTCACTATTGGGCTGAAAGCTTGGTAGATCCTCGGAAGCTGCTCCGAAATATGGCCACACAAAACCAGCTGGGTCAACCCCAGAAAGAGCAAGTGCCACAAGGGGGCCACAAAATAAGAACAAAAGCCAGTAATCAGCACAAAAATCTAATATTAAAACTAGAATTTACGAAAACATGTCAGGATGATATACGACGAGATAACCATAGAACTATTCCGATAACCAGGTTACAACCCGTAAACCAAACAAGGACTGGGGTTGTAACCCTTCATCTGAACAGAACTTGGTTTCCCACCATTTATCGGTAAGATAATAATGTAAGAAATCAAGACATGAAGCAATTTTGTACTGGATCAAGACATGGCTAGACTAGTTATACCTCATTCAATCGATCACGGCCAAGCAGATACTACGGCTTACTACTTTAACTAACTAGGGTTATCACAGGCCTAATTACTAACAAGATGCAGTGAGATTATTCCACAGCCACAAGCCCTGCAGACCATCCAGGTTACCCAGGTCAAAAATTAGGGATTAAATTCAGGTGGGTACATCGTCCAGGAACGTATATACCCTTAGGTGACTTAGAAGGTGCAACACATGACAGTGTGCTGGAAATGTGCCCTACTCGTCGGCAGGCTACAGATCCCAAGAGCGCCCAGGTAACGGGATTGCCTGTAGCTGTGTCATCTCTTCATGACTACTGTGTTATTCTAGTTATTAACCTTAATCCATTTTAGTAGGTACTCCTGACCGTGGTACTCAGGAGTCCCGTCCTAGACATGATGCAAGACAAGACAAGTGGATTTAACAACAAGCAAGAAAGAACTACCCACGGTGTCAAGGCAGGTCAAGTTAAGTTAGCCGTCGCAACAGCGTTAAGTTATCAAGTCATGCTACAAGTCAAGAGTGCGCCGCCACGGGCCATTATCAAGTTATCAAGTCACAAGGATTAAATACAAGTTACAAGTTAGGTGTGCACCCCACTGGGTCACTAGCAAGGAGATCAGAAAATACCAGAATCATAATCCATAGAAAATCTCGAGAATCGTACTAGTCATAAACAATTACTTAAAAACCGTGTTAGGCCGTGTCGGGTCAAGATAGTAGTGCTGTGTTGAACAGATCTCAGGAAAACCAAATCCACAAAAGAGAAACCAAGTCGAGAAATAAAACCAATACTCCAAGAGCCAATGGGTTAAGCAAGGGGTCAGGGGAGCTGCGTACGCACAAGGGCACGCACGTAGGAGAGCTGCGTACGCACAGAAGTCACGCACGCAGGAGAGCCGCGTACGCACAGAAGTCACGCACGCAGGAGAGCCGCGTACGCACAGAAGTCATGCACGCAGGAGAGCTGCGTACGCACAAAAGTCACGCACGCAGGAGAGCTGCGTACGCACAAAGGCACGCACGCAGGAGAGCTGCGTACGGCAAAGGCACGCACGCAGGAGAGCTGCGTACACGCAAAGGCACGCACGCAGGAGAGCTGCGTACGGCAAAGGCACGCACGCAGGAGAGCTGTGTACACGCAAAGGCACGCACGCAGGGAAAGGGTCTTCTTCTCCATGGCTGAGAAGAAGCTCCAATGGCTCCCAAAACTTCAAAGCATCACAACTTGGCCATCCGAACTCCAAATTCGGATTTCCAAAGTTCCAACCAGGGTGGAATTGAACTCTCTTCCACATGGAAACATCAGAATCCATAAAAATCTAACTTAAATAGATCAAAACCATGCAAAACTAAAAATAGAGAAAACTTAGATCTAGAACAATGGAGACTCTAAATCACAAAATACCAAGTTCTAATGTTGATCACCATGTCCTAAACTAGCAAATGGACAAATAAAAGAGGGTTCTCATGTGGTGGCAAGGTGCACTTGCCTATGGGTGGGTGTTGTGTAGAGGAAGGAGAAGAGTGTTTGTGTAGAGGAAGGAGAAGAAGAAATTTAATGGAGGTTTATGAGGAGAGAGAAAAGGTTGGTAGCGTTTTAAAGAGGGTGGGATGTGGTGTGTTGAGGGTGGAGTATAGGCTAAGGTGTTCCAATACTCATTAAACCAAACCAAACACAATCCAATTAAAACCGAGCCATGTCAAAACCCAAAATACGAGAAATACCAAAATTTCACAAGTTTAGAAAAATAAAAATACATGCCAAAATCCAGATACGAGTATAAATACGAAATACGAGAAAATACGGGAAATGAGGGTGATAAATCCTAAGATCTAGGTTCAAAGGGACAACCTAATTATGTGAAATTCTTAAATGACACTGACGAGTATTTAAATACTCATCCCATTCTCTAGGATGACAAATAGCAGTATCGCCTGCAAAGAAAAATTAGGGTAAGCATTGCTTTTAATGATTCCTATGATTTGAAATTCAAGTGGAGTATAGCAGGATACTCTTATTAGGAAGTCACCTATATGAGTGTGAAAGTGGGGCCGCTTCTATAAGAATTATAAGGTTGAATTCTCTAAGAACACTTATGAAACCAGGCATATGTTCAGGGCTAAAATGAACACAACAATAGAAGCAATATTGGTCGAAAAGAAGTTGTGTGATATTTATTGACTCAAGTTTGCAACAAAAAGCTGAACAGTTCAAGACATCATGTTCACAAGATAGCTAGTAAACTCGATAAATATTTACAAGGGAAGGTTCAAGGCCAAAAGCTACCTATCCTGGTATAATAACTTTTCAAATGATCTCTCTCTCTCTCTCTTATGTCTGCATCTTGTCTGTAAGGTGTCTGTATTGTGTCTGTATTGTACACAGTCAAATATTCATTCATGTGGAGATTTTTGGAAAATGTGAATGTATATTTGTTATAATAATAATATCAATTTTTCTATCAACGAATCTATGAAAAGGTATACGAATCTTTTCATTGGAAAAGGTGTACGAATCTATTTATTGGAAAGGTGTGCCATTTGTCACGCCCCGACCCGGAATCACCCGAATCATTGTCCTCGTAGGGGACGTGATGTCGCACGAGCCTGGAGTTGCGCTCGTGCAAGGCAAGATGACAAGTTCTCAAATGGTTATCTTTTGAATTGATATTAACAATGAAAGAAAAACAGAGTATACGAAACATTTCTCTTTATTGATATTCGAAACTGAGATTACAAAGGCTTTTGATAGCCCAACAATATATGCCAGATTGGCTACAACACTCAGGTTCTCTCTTGCCCACAAAGGATTTTACCGTTCCATACATCATGTCTTATATATCTCGGTCGCATCAATCTTGTTGCATGTCCGAGCGTCAATGCGATCGCACGCTTCAATACGCTTCGACATTCCAAGCCTCAACGCGTTCAAACGAAGCTTCGTCGTGAGCCATCCATTCCCTGCATCCTGTATAAAAGCTGGTGGGGGATCAGTACGTTCGTCCTCGCATGTACTGATGCAAAGACCTTCTTTCTAAACCAACATTGTAGTATTTATGTTGAATCATGCAACTTAGCTTATGATCTTTCTATATTCTCCTTAGGGTCAATTTTATGGCATATTCGAAAGCGTAAATCATGTTATCATGGCAAGCATGTTATTCGAATTGAAAAGGCAAGCAGACAAGCAATCTCGTGTTTGATTCGTGGCTTATCGGCATGGACGCACTCGCCCTTACACCGACGCAAGGTGAATACGCTCCATTCCTTCCCTGTCATGTTATAAGTGCATCTCTAAGCAGGATCTATGTGTACGGGACACATACGTGCCTGCACTTTCAACCCATCGTTCCTTAACTATATGAGGGTCTTGGCGTATCCGCGCCGGAATGGACTAAAGGAGTTTCTCTTTTATTTTCCTTGCTTTTTTCTCACCTTCTTTTCTTTCTCGAATTTGGGTAGCCCGGCATTTCACGGGTTGGGTTGCTAACCCAAACAACCGAAACGAACCGCGTGCCTACCATCATTTGTGGCTTTTTCCATCTATAATCGGGTGTGAATCGGACTTTACAGATGTGCGCCTATCAATGATTATATCCCTCCTAGGCCGAACGGCCCCGGTACCCCGGTGTATCCGTTCGGAGGAAACATTCCGTGCACGGAAGATATCATATTTTATCTCAAGTCCATTCGACCATGCAACGCCATATTATCAAACAACCAAACATAGTCTTGAGCCGAAGCTCAAACTTTATCAAACAACCAAATATAGTCTTGAGTCTGAGGTTCAGACATTTATCATCTCGTATTTTTTCTACTTACTTTCTATGTTCTTACATTCAATACTTCGTTTTAATGTTCAATGGCATCATGCCTCAACTCAATGTTCGTCAACCGAACGACCCGAAGGTCCCAAACACCTTTCGAGGCATCATGTCATATCTAACAGTTCCGCCACATTCATGACACAACTGTATTCTTTTGCAACGAAGCCGTCTTTTATGATCTCGTGCACGTAGGCACGTTTCGACACACTTATCATCTATCCTTCGTGCCATGCACTTGCTGCACGCATCGAAACCGTATCCTCATATTCTTAGCCTTAGTGTTTCAATGTTCGTGGCTTACCCGCTAGGGCGCTCGCCTATTGTCTTTCAATGTTCTAGTCTTTCTAACTTGTGCGCAAAGGCACGGAATGGTTCGTGCACTAAGGCACTAATATAGTTATCCCATGTTCTTGCGGCTTGCGCACCAAGGCGCTCGCCTTTACGATATCCCATGTTCCATAGCGACTCGTGCATATGATGCATGTTTCATTTCAATTGTTCTAACTAGTGTTCGACACACACTACGATTTATCTTCCGATCGAACCACACTCGTGGCGTTGATAGGTTAACTTAGCATATTTGATTTTGGTTGATTAATTTATATTTGTAGCTATTCAAATGTGGATATTAAAAAAATCATAATCCCGGCACGCCTTACAAGCTATAAAATAAAACTCATCAATCCTTTAACAACCCTCGTTTTGAGTCATAAGCACATAGCATTTATGGCCTGCGGTTTTGGGTCGTTAATGTGAGATTGTATATTTTCGTTTTAAGTATTTATGACTTGCTATGTGTGCCGTAAATTGGGGAAATTGAATACTTTAACGGCCATCACTTCGAGTCATAAAAAATTACTATTTACGACCATCACTTCGAGTCGTAAAAAACTACTATTTACGACCTACACTATGGGTCGTAAATAAGATCCAAAGTTTTCCAGCAACTTTATTTACGGCGTGTATTTACCTAAGTTATGGCCTGTTTTCTCACGCCATAAATACTCGTACCCTTTTACGGCTGGAGCTTTTACGACATGACCCTATAAGCCGTAAAATTAATTTTATGGCACAAATTGTGGGCCGTAAAAGACCTTATTTGGTGTAGTGTGTTCTTGCGGCTTGTGCACCAAGGCGCTCGCCTTTGCAATATCCCATGTTCCATAGTGACTCGTGCATATGATGCATATTTTATTTTAATTGTTCTAACTAGTGTTCGACACACACTACGATTTATCTTCCGATCGGACCACGTCCGTGGCGTTGATAGGTTAACTTAGCATACAATGATACATTCTGACTTAAGCATGAAGGAGTAAAAAGAAGAGTCAATCCTCCCACCTTGAGTCGATACGCCTTGTCGTTTCGTCGAGCCGATGGGCTCGATTTCATAACTTCGTTGTACGGCCTCTCTTCTGACTTAGCCATTCGAGCACTTCGTGTTTTATTGAATTATACGTCCGATTTGGCTTACCGTGCCCAAGTCTCAGCCTGCCGCAAGGCGACGATTTGGTTTCATGGACCCCTTACTGAATAAGGCAGAATACCGACCTCTAATATTTTAGTGTAAACGTATAGCCTGCACATGAAACCAACTAAAATCAATACGTGTATCGATTCAAACTTGCACCTTGGTCGATTCAATTTCTTAGAATCTTCAAGCCGTCTCAACGTACTTATCCTTCGGGGCAATGCGGCGCTTCGCATCTGTCATGCCCCAGAACCAGAATACTGGAGAGCGGAGGAATGACTCAGCCAGCTACGTATTACGGGTAGATGAATACCGTATAATACGATCAATGCTGTCTAACAAGACGAGGGGGTGCATACTACATGAAAGTCTCCTATGGTCACTTCACATCTATTGTCTCAATCATTCAAACAAGAAACAGAAATAGAGAACATGTGAGATAAAGCAGTAAGGCGTCCCAAACGCTCAGTCAAAATGTTCTTGATATCTGGCTTTACAAAACACAGCCAGATGATGTAGTCAGTATACACAATTGTTATCAGTTGCAGCCTGACTTAGTTACAATTATGCAAAAGTAGGTACAAGACAATTCGACTAACATGTCGGTGCCAAACGGCAAAGTATAAAGTATTTAACAAAACGAGCGGGAAAGTAAGAAAACCCACTCGAGCCCTCCTGCGATCATCCCTCTAGTGTTGACCATCGTGGAGGTAGAAGTAAGCTGGATCCTCGGAAACCGGCTCTAAATCTGGCCATACAAAACCAGAGAGGTTAGACCTCTAACAGCAAGTACCGCAAGGAAGCACGATATGAGAGATTAAAACCAGTAATGAGAAAATATGATAAATAGATCTCTGCTTTCTACTGGGATTCACATAGTATCACGACACTTCGAACCAACCTCCCAACCAAACAAGGACAGAAGTTAGCACGTCATGTCCTGACATTCTGATTATCTCAGTTAGGTAACAGAGGACATACAGTACACAAACAAATTAATTTAAACGGCCATTCAACTACTACGGCTTGCTACTGTGAGTTCCAAGTTATCCTGGAATTATGCAATAGAGATTCCTCAGTTCTTACTATGTGCAAGCAAGGCTAGTTTACCCAGTTAATCAATTGCGCCAATCATGAATTAGACGAGTCCCAGCAGGACGCCCGTCATCAATATACAATATACAATAGATAATATAACCAGATACCGCTCCCTGCCCGTGTGGCAGATTTGCAGTATCTGTGGGGACCAGCCGGCCTGTCGGGCACTACTAGTCCCAAGAGGGCTGCCATGTAAGAATTCGGGAATCCATTCTCTCCATGCAATCATTATTTTATTTAACTTAATAGTCTCTACGTTGAGTGAAATTCCATACCGTGGATCATGGTCATTCAAATGAGTACTTCCATACAAGTACGATATGCCCAACTCTACAACGATACCCGTGCGATTAGGTTGTAGGTCTTACATAGCGTAATGCAACAATCAAAACTAACCACGGAATAATTATGCCTTGACCATAAAGTACACATGCTGCTTTTGTAAAATAAATAAATAAATAAATTGAAGCCTGCATGTGCATGTACGTCAATATTCGGGATTAGCCAGTCGATTACAATAGTTCATAGTTAATATGAACGTGTCTCATTCATTCAATTTAATAAGACGACTAGCCAGTCTCTTAGTTCCAACTAGGAACGCATGATCAATTATTAGTCAAAGTAACAGTCAGGGTCAATTCGTGACGAGGCATGAAAGTCAAATTAGTATTAAGCATGGTCGAGTCTATAACTAGCATAAAATAGTTGGTAACACATTCTTGAAGCCAAGAAAAATATCTACAACTTTCATGTTGGGACTTAGAAGAAATTTTAGCCATAATTCAGTCAAAATAGGACATATAACAGTCAGAAACAACCAAAATAGGCATATGCGGCCTATTCTGCGACATGCATGCGGACCTACTGCGACATGCGGCTCATGCGGCCCTACTGCGACACCATATGCGGTCAACTGCGACATACAGCTCATGCGGCCCAACTGCGACACCATGCGGCTCAACTGCGACATGTGCCCCATGCGGCTCAACTGCGACATGTGCCCCATGCGGCTCATTCGCGGCATCATATGCGGCTACTGCGACATGCGGCCTCATGCAGCCCAACCGCGATATCTATGCGGCTCTACTACGACATGCGGCCTCATGCGGCCCAACCGCGACATCTATGCGGCTTTACTGCGACATGCGACCTCATGCGGCCCAACCGCGACATCTATGCGGCTCTACTGCGACATGTGCCTCATGCGGCCCAACCGCGATATCTATGCGACTCTACTGCGACATGCGGCTCATGCGGCCCAACCGCGACATCTATGCGGCTCTACTGCGACATGTGCCTCATGCTGCAGATGAACATAGAAGTTTGACCAAAATTGTTTTGGCCATAACTTCTTCAAAATAAATCGGAATCTAACTTTTCAAAAGCCAAACTTCAGTAGAATTAAATTCTCTACAACATGGAACCACTTATTTTCGAAAACAACAGAGTTTGATAGATCAAAACCATAAAATCCATACGAAAACTAAAACTTAAAAACTTAGATCTACACCCAACCATCCATGGAAATCAAGAACTTCAAGACCTAAACTTGTAGAGGAAGAGAAGATGAACAACATAGACTAAAAATAAATAGGGATGCATGAAATCCCTCATGGTGTGCAAGATGTACTTGCCTCTCACAAGTGGGTTAGGGTTTGGTGGAGAAGTAAATGTGAATGAATGAAGAGAGAGAATGAAAGAAGAACTTTTATATCAAGGTCAAGTGGATCTCCACCATTCATTCTCTCCACCAAATCTAAGCCATCCATTCCTTTCTATGTTGAACCAAACCACATCAAGTTGGTTTACCATGAACCGAAATGAACCAAGAGCCAAGAAAAAGCAGAAAATAAAATGCAGGAAAATTAATAAGCACGAAATTGAAGAATTTAAATACAGAACAAATGCATGATAAATATTAAATAAATACGTATTCTGGGAACGGGAAGTGACGGCATCAATTCAATTCGATGCATTCTTTGGGACAAGGCAACTCTTCGTATCGACTTAGTTCGATGCGTTGATCGGAACAACGTAACTCTTGTATCAATTCGTATCGATACATTTCATTCGATCAACGCAACTCATTGAGTCAACGCCTCAGCGTAATGCGCTGTGCGGAGCGGGGCATTACAGAATATACCACTCAAAATAAGGTTCATCCTCGAACCAAAACCAACACTCCGATTAAGTGTTTTATAGATCGTTTCACGATCTCGTCCCACTAATGTTGTTCAGTTTTACCCTATCTTGCAAGCTTTTTATTAACATTTCAAAGTCCTCCCTGCAGCTCGATTTGAATTTGTATACAACTCAATTTGAATTCGTACCTATATTCAAGGCGTCCCCAAGATATATGTATTTCGACCAAGTCCAGTGGTAGCAAATTGGAACAAAGCTAATAGGTAAATTTCAATCCTATGCTTGCCATCTCGTACTTCCTATCGGACTTATCTTTAGCAACTGTTCTCGAAATTTCATCGCATACATATATTCGATACATATGTGATTCATTCAATAAAGTCACTACGTGAGGCGCGATTCAAAATCGCATTTCTCGTTTCGTATGTTTCGTATGGACTATCAACTATATGTGTCGCGTCGAGCCGTCGCGCATCCGATCGCAATGATCCTTCGCAACGCCTTGCGTTCGAAGTCGCCACCCAACTATTTTCGAAGTCTGGCTATGCAACTTATCTCGATATAATTTCCTTTTCAACATTCTGGACTACGCCCGCTAGGTTACCTTATCTAGACACCATGCTTAAATTCTCCTGACGCAACTTTAAATTGACATTGCACAAAGGCCATAATCTATCTGACACAACAGTTTATATCGAGGCGACGGTGCTCAAGACAGCAATCGCTTTGACTCGATGTCTCTACGATGCATCTTACATCCGATTTTCTAACGAGTAGGAATTTACTAGCCAAATTCCCAACCTATCCGTCTCGCAACATCGAATATACGTTCGATTCAAGTAAGCTCGATTGCAAGGTGAATCTGAATCTAACAACATGACTCGTAAGTCATTCCCTTATCGTTCTCTCTCGTGCATAGCACGATTCTCGTAATCACCTATCCGAATCACCAAGTTCGTTGGTGAATTTCTTGTTCGATCGTCGATCAATATAACCATTCAAGTATTCATGCGACGAATACTCAAATCTAACTATATCATTCTCATTCGAAAGTTGTTCCAACAATTTTTGATTGCGTAGACTTATCGTCAACATGCATCATATTTTCTTTCTCGATGTAATTCCATATGCGACATCGCACGGGTCATCTTACGGTCTGCAACATTTAATTTGATTTGGCGGTCAAGTCTTCTAGGGTCAGATGTCCCGAAGCTACGCTCGATAATTATGGATCATCATCGAAGGACAGTTTACTACAAATCATGCTATATCTTATTTCGGAGCCAAATCACGTTCCGACGATTTCTATGTGACTATCCAATTTTGGAGAAAATCGTTTCTATCGGCACAACTGATGCGCAACTATCCTCCGAGTAAAGTCATGCACTACCATCGATGATTCTGCTATTCACGACGCATATACTCGCATTGAGTTCGAGTCTCTCTTATTTACGATCAACACACGAGATGCTTATACGCATCGAGTAATCGTCGATAACTTATAGTCTCGTCTTGATCAATCACAAAGTTCATGATCAACCAGTTCATTCATTCTCGTATTATTATTTTACAAAACTTTGATAGCACGAGGCACACTCTATTTTGTATTCTCATATCATGCTTACGTTTTCTTACGTATCGATCTCGATACGTCGTATCAATTTCGATAGCGTAAGGGTCAACTTTGATTCTATTTCAACGTCGACAACTTGTATTGCATACTTCCAAGTTCTCCACAAACATTTCCGTACGTCTCGAATTATTTCTCGATTCGTTGCATTTCGTTATACTTTGATCGCGTAATCGAGTTACCAATTATCCAACATCGAACCCTCGAGTTATACGATCACGCCCTCTAAGGTTTTGTGTGTTTCAGTCGTACTCAAATGAGTTTCGCCGTAACGTAATCAACTATCTCTTAGGCACTATTTACCCACATCAACCAACTATTCACCGAAGTCGTACATCGTGCGATCCGATTATAATTCGCATTGTCAAACTTTCTATCGAGATCGCAAGTCGTGCGATTCTTTTTGCCTCGCCCAATATTTCCATCGAGATCGCAAGTCGTGCGACTCATTTGTAAGTTCGAGTTTTCCTTTCCCGTCGATCCGATTATTGCTTCAAGGCATAATCGTTCCGCTAGTCTCGGTCGTCCGATCGACTTATAATTTTTGTCCGACATATCTTTAATTGATACGAGTCTCGCCTTATCGTCCCAACCGATTTTTGAAGAACACTCACATCAATATACCGTCATACAAATTTTTCAATCGAGTCTCGGTACTCTCCTGTCCGTTGCGGACAAACCTTCCGCAATTCTCATAACTAGTCGATGCAATTCATCACACAAGTGGCATACCATATACCACTCGGAATCGAATCATTCATCGCATACGTGGTATGGCATATACCACTCGTAAATCAAATCATTTCTCCCGTATTATACATCAGTATGAACCAACAATCTCTTTCGACTCACGATTTTCGCAGTGATCGTGCTTGATCACAACCGTAACTTTGATTAAATCAAACCCGACACAACTCGGCCAATGTTGTCATTTGCCAACACAAGTTCGGTGTGCAACCGAACGATTCATTCTATCGATTTATGATTTTAGTTCCTTCCGTTGTATCTCGTGCAACGATTTATTTTGATATGCGTTGCACCACGTGCAATATTTTAGTTCCGACATGCGTTGCACATCGTACAACGATTTATTTCCGACTTTCAAAGTCAATGCTCAAATCCGTTCAACACATTCGATATTGACTTATCACTTTCATTACAACGCATTATTTAAGTTTCCGCATTGGTGCAACCAATATTCATAATCCATTGCACTTCATGCAAAATTTTATTTCTCATTCAACATGTAATATTGTAACAACATCTCAAATCGCATTTCACAATTTGTTGCACTTGTAGCAACTAACATTTCACGGCTCGTTGTACTTAATGCAATAAACCCTTCGCGACTTTCTTAGCAAACATAATGTAATTTCCAAAACACATACGGCAAAATTACACGATTTGTGTTAGACTTATTGTATGGAACATCCAGTGAGACATCGAGTAGAGTCAAGAGTGATTCGATTGGTGGTGGACGATTTTTTAGAATTGTAATGAAGCGAGCGTCCAGAGAAAATTGAGCCAAGAGCTCTGATACCAATTTGTCATGCCCCGACCTGGAATCACCCGAATCATCGTCTTCGCAGGAGGCATGATACCGCACGAGCCTGGAGTTGCGCTCGTGCAAGGTAAGATGACAAGTTCTCAAATGGTTATCTTTTGAATTGATTTTAACAACGAAAGGAAAACAGAGTATACAAAATATTTCTCTTTATTGATATTCAAAACTGAGATTACAAAGGCTTTTGATAGCCCAACAATGTATGCCAGATTGGCTACAACACTCAGGTTCTCTCTTGCCCACAAAGGATTTTACCGTTCCATACATCATGCCTTCTATATCTCGGTCGCATCAATCATGTTGCATGTCCGAACGTCAATGTGATCGCACGCTTCAATAAGCTTCGGCATTCCAAGCCTCAACACGTTTAAGCGAAGCTTCGTCGTGAGCCATCCATTCTCTGCACCCTGCATGAAAGCTGGTGGGGGATCAGTATGTTCGTCCTTGCATGTACTAATGCAAAGACCTTCTTTCTAACCCGACATTGTAGTATTTATGTTGAACCATGCAACTTAGCTTATGATCTTGCTATATTCTCCTTATGGTCGATTTTACGGCATATTCGAAAACGTAAATCATGTTATCATGGCAAGCATGTTATTCGAATTGAATAGACAAGCAGACAAGCAATCTCGTGTTTGATTCGTGGCTTACCAGCATAGACGCACTCGCCCTTGTACCGACGCAAGGTGAATATGCCACATTCCTTCCCTATCATGTTATAAGTGCATCTCTAAGCAGGATCTATGTGTGTGGGACACATGCGTGCCTGTACTTTCAATCCATCGTTCCTTAACTATATGAGGGTCTTGGCGTATCCGCGCCGGAATAGACTAAAGGAGTCTTTCTTTTATTTTCCTTACTTTCTTTTCTCTCCTTCTTTTCTTTCTCAAATTTGGGTAGCCCGGCGTTTCACGGGTTGAGTTGCTAACCCAAACAACCGAAACGAACCGCATGCCTACCATCATTTGCGGCTTTTTCCATCTATAATCGGGTGCAAATCGAACTTTACAGATGTGCGCCTATCAAAGATTATATCCCTCCTAGGTCGAACGGTCCCGGTGCCCTGGTGCACCCATTCGGAGGGAACATTCTGTGCACGAAAGATATCACATTTTATCTCAAGTCCATTCGACCATGCAATTCCCTATTATCAAACAACCAAACATAGTCTTGAGCCGAGGCTCAGACTTTATCAAACAACCAAACATAGTCTTGAGTCCGAGACTCAGACATTTATCATCTCGTATTTCTTCCATTTACTTTCTATGTTCTTAAATTCAATACTTCGTTTCAATATTCAATGGCATCACGCCTCAACTCAATGTTCGTCAACCGAATGACCCGAAGGTCCCGAACACCTTTCAAGGCATTATGTCATATCTGACAGTTCTGCCACATTCATGCCACAACTGTATTCTTTCATAACGAAGTCGTCTTTTATGATCTCGTGCACGTAGGCACGTTTCGACACACTTATCATCTATCCTTCACGCCATGCACTTGCTGCACGCATCGAAACTGTATTCCCATATTCTTAGCCTTAGTGTTTCAATATTCATGGCTTACCCGCTAGGGCGCTCGCCTATTGTCTTTCAATGTTCTAGTCTTTATAACTCATACGCAATAGCATGGAATGGTTCGTGTACTAAGGCACTCTCCGAATACAGTTATCCCATGTTCTTGCGGCTTGCGCACCAAGGTGCTTGCCTTTGCGATATCCCATATTCCATAGCGGCTCGTGCATATGATGCATGTTTCATTTTAATTGTTCTAACTAGTGTTTGACACATACTATGATTTATCTTCCGATCGGACCACGCCCGTGGCGTTGATAGGTTAACTTAGCATACAATGCTATATTCTGACTTAAGCATGAAGGAGTAAAAAGAAGAGTCAATCCTCCCACCTTGAGTCGATACGCCTTGTCGTTTCGCCGAGCCGATGTGTCTCGATTTCATAACTTCGTTGCACGACCACTCTCCTGACTTAGCCATTCGAGCACTTCGTGCTTCATTGAATTATACGTCCGATTTGGCTTACAATGCCCAAGTCTCAGCCCGCCGCAAGACGACGATTTTGTTTCGCGGACCCCTTACTGAATAAGACAGAATGTCGACCTCTAATATTTTAGCGTAAACGTATAGCCTGCACATGAAACCAACTAAAATCAATACTTGCATCGATTTGGACTTGCATCTTGGTCGATTCGATTTCTTAGAATCTTCGAGCTGTCTCAACGCACTTATCCTTCGGGGCAATGCGGCGCTTCGCATCGATTCAACTCGATGCATGCTTTGGGACAAGGCAACTCTTCGCATCGACTTAGTTTGATGCGTTTCTCGGGACAACGTAACTCTCGTATCGATTCGCATCGATATATTTCATTCGATCAACGCGACTCGTTGAGTCAACGCCTCAGCATAATGCGCCGTGCGGAGCGGGGCATTACACCCTTTCCATCGTGTCTCTTTATTTCTATAAATACACATGTGTTTGGAGCATTCAAGCATTCATTCAATTCATCCATATTGCAATAGTTAGTCTAAGAGAGAGAGAGAGACAACCAACGTTGCTTCGACGAGTTCCTACGGTGTGAAGTGCTGCTACCGAAGGAAAGAACCGTTGTTTCCTGGGAGACTAATCGCCATTAAATCGTAAGCACCAGTGCGGGACAAATATTGTCTTAAGGACATTGAACCAAGTTCAAGCCTCGGTATAATTTTATTTATTTTACTTATATTTTAATTTCAGAGTCTAAATAGAGAGTTTGAGAATTTATACTAACACTAAATTAGAAATCACATTGTCGTGATATTTAGAAAAAAATATAGATTTGTTACCGAATTATCCACAAAATGGCTAAAACTTTACATATACCACAAATTTGATTGTTACTTCTCACCAAAATTCAACTTTTTTGGAAACCTTTACATAAATATTGAAGAAGAAAAAATTAACCGGGATTGGAGAAAATCCAAATAGAGCCAAGATCAAAACAGAAACCTAAATGCAGAAAAACCTTAGATATGAACAAAACCACGCCGAGAGAGAAAGAGTCCATACTGCGGAGGTGCTCGACCCATTCTCCATCGATCTGATCTTTTGAGAGATTTCACTACGGAGGGGTGAACCGGAACATTCCAGAAGCTTCCGTTCCAAATTATATGCGTAGAAAAATGGAATCAACAAAAATTTCGGATGAATAAAGTAAACACTAACCCTAAAATTTTGGGGAAGAAGGAAGAAGAGAGTAATATATTTGAAACGTAGTTTAGGCGGGAGAATGGACATTTATAAGCGAACATTGAAGCCAGTTTAATTGTTTAGACTTAATTGCACTTTGATACCCTTAATTAATTCGATTTTTCAACTTGATACCCTAAACTTTTTTACTCAACAACTTAATACCTCAACTATTATTTTTTTTCAACTTCATACCTAAACTTTTAAAAATTTTGAAAATGCCCTTATCTCTTCCCTCTCCCCCCCTTCCCCCACTCCCTCCCCCCCCCCCCCTCCGGCCAAGCCCCTACCCGCTTTCGGTCACGGTCACCCCCCTTCTTACTTCCGGCCGCCTCCCCCCCCCTCCCGCTTCCGTCAACCCTCCCCCCCTGTCAACCCCATTTCCTGTATTCTGTATTTGTACTCGTAATTTGATTTTGGCACGTATTTTATTTTCTCGACTTGTGGACTCGGTTTCTCGTAAATGGGTTTTGGACCATGGCTTGGTTTTATTTTGTGGAGTTGGTTTGGTTTGGTTTGGTTCATCATGAGTGGAACACCTTAGCCTATTCTCCACCTCTATTCCATCACAACCACCCTCATTAAAACCCACCAACTTTTTCTCTCTCCTTCATAACTCCATTAATTTCTTACAACTTCTTCTTCTTCCTTCTTCCACACAACACCACACCATAGGCAAGTGCACCTTGCCATCAAATAAGCACCACTTTTTATTTGTCCATTAACTAGATTAGGCTATGAAGAACAACTTTAGAACTTGACATTTTGTGATTTGGAGCTTTCATTTTTCTAGATCTAGGTTTTAACCATTTTCGAAAATCCTTGGTTTTGATCCATTAAACTTCGATTTTTGCATGTTTTGATGCTTCCATGTGGAAGAGAATTCGATTTTACTCAAGTTAGAACTTTGAAACTCTAGATTTCGTTTTGATTTGGCTAAGTTATGAAGATTTGAAATTTTTGGTGTTCTTGAGGAGTTCATCTCAGCCTTGGTGAAGGCTCTCGGCCAGTGCTCTTTAGCACTTGACCGTTTGCGCACCCCGACCTGTGCTCTTTAGCGCATGGCCGATTGCGCATAGGCTCAGCCAGTGCTTTGCGCTGCGCTGGATTGCGCTGGCACAAGCTAGCCATGCGCAAGGTAACCCCTGCGCACTCGGCCATTATGCAGTCCATACTCTGTGCAGTCTACCCTTGCGCAATCCTCCCTTGTGCAATCCAATTGATGCGCAAGGCATCCCCTGTGCCCCTTTAACCCTGTACCCCTTGACCCCCTGCGCAGTCTACCCTTGCGCAAGGTAACCCTTACGCAAGGCAACTCTTGCGCAGCTCTTCCATGCGCAGTACATACCCTGCGCAGCCCAACCCCTGACCCCCCTGCACAACCTACTTGTCTATGATGAATTGTTTATTTCTTTAAGCTTGGCTCTTCTATAGTCCTATATATATTGGTATTTATTTAGATATTTTACGTCCATTTTATATCCTTACGCCTTTTGTCATGAACTGATTTTACTTAATATGTTTGGAATGACTATTGTACATGGCTTGGTATGGCAAGGAACTAGCATAACACGACAGTGACCCGTAGTGGTGCACTCCTGACATGACCAACCTGACATGATAGTGGCCCGTCGTGCTGCGCTCCTGACAAGTACCGTGACATGATTTATCTTGATAACTTGATAGTGGCCCGTGGCGGCGCACTCCTGACTTGACTTGTAACTTATAACTTGACTCGTATAATCAACTTGACACCGTGGGTGCTTCTGCTTGCTTGCTTGTGCAATCCACTTGTCTTGTCTTGCATCATGTCTAGGATGTGACTTCCTTGGTACCACGGCCAGGGACTCGCGCTAAATTGGATTAGGCTAATTATTAGATCAAACTAGAACATGGAGAATTCCCAGTCACAGGCAATCTCGTTATCTGGGCGCTTTAATGGACTTGTAGCTTGCCGACGAGTAGAGCACATTTCCAGCACACTGTCATGTGTTGCACCCTCTAAGTCACCTAAGGGTACATTTGTCTCCCGGGCAATGTACCCACCTATAACTCTCAACCCGCGGAAGGATAACTGGATAGTCTGCAGGGCTTGGGACTGAAAATTCTCACTTGCATCTTGTTAGTAATTAGGCTTGTGATAACCCTAGTTAGTTAAAGTAGTAAGCCGTAGTACTTGCTTGGCCGATTGTGAATGAATGGTGTCCAGCTCTGTCTAAGTCTTGTCTAGCCCCTGTACCTGGAACTCTTGATCATGATTGTTTTACTTATCTCTAACGATAAATGGGTAGAGACAGTGAGCTATTCAGGCGAAGGGGTACAATCCCGGTCCTTGTTTGGTTTAAGGATTGTAACCTGGCTCCCGAAATGGTTCCACGTCCCTAGTCGTTTATCGCTCTGTGTACTTTTATTACTTGTACTTTCCTTTTATTCTTTATGTTCTGATATGCTGGCTTTTGTTCTTATTTGTGGCCTCCTTGTGGCACTTGCTCTTTCTGGGGTTTGACCCAGCTGGTTTTGTGTGGCCAGATTTCGGAGCAGCTCCCGAGGATCTACCAAGCTTCCAGCCCAATGGTGAATACTAGACGGAACCCGGGCTATGAGTGGGTTTTCCCTTTTTGTTTCACCCACTTATATGTAAATTTATTCTTTTGAGGCGTTTAGCCGACGAGCACCTGTTAGCTCGATGCACATTTACTTACTGTCTGTCTACGGGCTGTAAACATGATTAACAAATCCTAGGGTTGATCATGTATGACCGAACTCTTGCTAGTCCTATCATTTTGTACGACTAGCTTCATGATCATCCGATATGTAATATTTGGGACGCCTTATATATATATATATATTTGATGCTCTAACATCTTGTAACTCTGTTAATTGCTTGAGATTGAGACAATAGGCTTGACCTTAAGAGACTGCTGGCTTGTAGTAAACCCTCATATCTAGACAGCCGTGACCGTATAGTTGAGATGTATTCTGTTTCAATATACGTAGCTGGCTATGTACGCCCCCGCTCTCCAGTATTCTGGTTCTGGGGCGTGACATGGTTTAAGTGGTGGCCCATGCAGGTCTTGGCATTCAAGAAATGTGAGGGTTTACCGAATAGATGTCTCAATCAATATCCGTCATTGATCTCTGCTCGTATCTTCAAATCCCCGAGAATCTCGACCTGATCACATTGCTTGTATCATTGATCCGTCCTGGTCCTTTCCTTATTGTTCCCTATGTCATCTTCTTCAGCGGCATTGCTCCCGGACCTGTCAACCAGCCAGAGGAAGCTCGGCAAGCACCCCAGCGCCAGGAAGATCAAGCTCAGCACTCTGGAGTAGCTTCCCGAGTTATGCTTCCCGGAGGCTCGGAACCTCCAGTTCAGACAGCTCCGCCCGTTCAACCAGCTAGACATGATGAGGGACCTTTGGTAGGGCTTATCAGAGAACTGCTTGCATCCCAAGATCGTCGAGGCGACGCCTTACACCAGGAAGTTCATGATGCACTGAACAGAGGAGGTCCCCAAGGGAATCAGGCGGCCAACAGTTTCAAGCGCTTGAACCCTCCCTTCTTTGACGGCAGTGAAGATGCGATTGCCGCGGACGCTTGGCTTCAGGATACCGAGGTGGTTCTAGAAGCAGCTAGGACACCTAAGAATGAGAAGGTGGCGGTGGTACGGCTACAGTTACTGGACTTGGCTCGCGATTGGTGGGCAGCTCAGGCCATGGGGTTAGCGGCACCAGTTACTTGGGCGACGTTCAGAGAGAGATTCCAGACAAAGTACTTTGATGCGGTGGCACGGTACGACTTGCAGACCAGATTCACCAACTTGAAGCAAGGAGGCAGGACGGTCGATGGCTATGCGACCGAGTTTTCTAGGCTGAGTAGGTTCGCCCCCACCTTGGTGGCAACCGAGTTCGATAGGGCTCAGCGGTTCCAGCAAGGGCTGCATTTAGAGATATTATTGGCTGTCGAGCAGTTCGAGCACCAGACGTTCGATGCAGTATTGAAGGCAGCAAGGAGGCATGAGTATACCTCCCGGAGAATTGTGGACAGGACCGGAGGCAGGAAGCGGTCCCATAACCAGATGCACCAATCTTCAGCTCCAGTCCCGACAGCTAGGGGTATAACCATTGGAACTCCGAGGCGGACGGCCTCAGTGACGTCGGTTCAGCATTCGACCCCGACGTATCCGCAGCAGCAGAAGCAGAAGAAGTCTTCCGCGGTGGGATGTTCACATTGCGGGAAGCCGGGCCATGTAGTGGCAGAGTGTCGTAGGGCGCAAGGATTGTGCCTGGCTTGCGGAGGAGCAGATCATAAGATAGGGACCTGCCCGAATAGGGGAGGTCCATCATCATCCAACCTTTCTAGTTCTTCGGTGAGAGGACCAGCCCCAGTTCCAGTCCAGCAGTAGCAGCAACAGCAGTACCCGAGGCCATTGGCGCCCCAGGCCCAGGCCTTCCAGCAGCAGTTCATCCAGGCTCCAGCACAGAACCGACAGAGGGGTTTCCAGCAGAGGGGACCCGCAGCTAGAGGTCAGGCTATGATGATGACCATGGAAGAAGAAGTTGCACCAGGTGAGGTAGTGGCAGGTACTATTCTCGTCAACACCTTTCCAGCATCTGTATTATTTGATTCTGGTGCATCGCATTCATTCATGTCTGCACGATTCGCGACACGGATATGATTGGAGCCCGAGTCATTATCAGTGAGGCTCAATATACTTACTGGTAATGGTCTTGTGGGAGTAGATCGAGTGTTTTCCTCGTGTCGGATCGTAGTTAGCGGTAGAGAGTTCCCCGCTAAGCTCATAGAGTTCCCTATGGCAGACTATGATGTAGTCCTAGGCATGGATTGGTTGAGGAACCATTATGCTAGGATAGACTGCCATGTTGGCAGAGTTGTCTTTAGTATTCCCGGAGAGCCAGAGTTTTTATTTTCCAGAGGCACAGTAGAGCCATCTCCTCCAGTATTGCGGATGGCAGTAGCAGCAGTGCAGTTGCCCCGGATAGTTAAAAAGTTTCCAGATGTCTTCCCAGAGGAACTTCCAGGGATGCCGCCAGAGCGGGAGATTGAGTTCACCATCGACTTGATTCCCGGGACAGCACCAGTATCAGAGCGAGTCTACAGAATGGCGCCTTCAGAGTTGGAGATTTTGTACAAGATGATTGAAGAACTTAGAACCAAGGGATTCATTCGTGCTAGTGGATCGCCTTAGGGAGCCCCGATGCTTCTTGTGAAAAAGAAGGATGGTACGTCCAGGTTATGTGTTGATTACCGTACCTTGAACTCAGTGACAATCAAGAACAGATACCCTCTTCTAAGGATAGATGACTTGTTTGATCAACTCAAAGGGGCTTCAGTTTTCTCGAAGATAGACTTGCGGTCAGGATACCACCAGATCAGAGTCAGAGAGCAGGACATCCCGAAGACGGCGTTCAGATCGAGGTACGGACATTGGGAGTTTCTAGTTATGCCCTTTGGAGCGACCAATGCGTCGGCAGTGTTCATGGACCTCATGAACTATATTTTCATGCCTTACTTGGATCAGTTTGTGATAGTATTCCTTGATGACATCCTGGTCTACAGCAAGAGTGAAGCAGAGCACGAGCAGCATCTCAGAGTTGTCCTCCAGATTCTCAGAGAGCACTAGTCGTACGCCAAGTTCAGTAAATGCGAGTTCTGGCTTGATCGTATTTCTTACTTGGGTCACATCATTACCAGAGAAGGAGTGGAAGTGGATCTCCAGAAGATTGTGGCTATCGAGTCATGGCCAGTACCTAGCTCAGTGGCAGAGGTTCGCAGCTTCCTTGGATTGGCCGGCTACTACCGGCGGTTCGTCTCAGATTTTGTAAGGATTTCAGCGCCGATGGCCCAGTTGACCCGCAAGGATGTGCCGTTCGTTTGGACAGCAGAATGTCAGGAATCATTTGAGAAGTTGAAGCGAGGTTTGATAACGGCTCCCATTCTCACACTTCCAGATGGGACCGGAGGATTCACAGTTTATTGCGACGCTTCAGGCAGAGGATTGGGATGTGTTTTGATGCAGCATGGGAAGGTAATGCTTATGCGTCACGTCAACTCCGTGATCATGAAAAGAATTACCCGACCCACGACTTGGAGCTAGCAGCAGTAGTATTTGCACTTAAGTTGTGGAGGCACTACTTATACGGAGACAGAGTGGAGATATTTACTGATCATAAGAGCCTGAAGTATGTTTTCACCCAGAAGGACCTTAATATGCGGCAGAGAAGATGGCTCGAGCTACTTGTGGACTATGATGTGGACTTGCAGTATCACCCAGGGAAGGCCAACGTGGTAGCAGATGCGTTGAGCAGGAGAGCCGGAGTCTACCTTCTAACAGCGCAACCAGAGCTATTGGCAGATCTTCAGAAGATGGGAATTGAAGTGATTCTTCCTTCCAATGTGGCCTTGATGGCCAGCCTACAGATTCAGTCCACTATAGTTGAGAGGATCCGGACAGCACAGTTAACAGATTCCAAGATTCAGCGGCTCAGAGCAGAGTACGAGGCAGGGAGAAGGCCAGAGTTATGTATTCATGAGGATGGTACGCTTCGACACGGCACGCGTCTTTGTGTACCCAGTAGAGATATCAGACAGGAAGTCATGGCAGAGGCTCACAGTTCGCAGTATTCCATCCACCCAGGCAGCACGAAGATGTACCGAGATATTCGTCAACACTTTTGGTGGAATGGTATGAAGAGGGAGATAGCCCGGTATGTCTCTCGATGTTTGGTTTGCCAACAAGTCAAGGCTGAACATCAGAGGCCAGCTGGACTTCTTCAACCTTTACCGATCCCAGAATGGAAATGAGAACACATAACCAAGGATTTCGTGACTGGGTTACCCAGATCTCCGGCAGGCAGAGATGCTATTTGGGTCATTGTAGACAGGCTTACCAAGGTGGCACACTTTCTTCCATTTAGAGTTGGACAGTCGACGGCACAGCTAGCAGAAATGTATCTCAGGCAGATCGTCCGACTTCACGGAGTGCCAGTCAGCATAGTATCAGACAGGGATACGAGATTTACATCGCACTTCTGGCGCAGTCTTCATCAAAGTTTGGGGACTCGTCTCAAGTTCAGCTCAGCGTATCATCTGCAGACAGATGGGCAGTCAGAGCGTACTATACAAACTCTTGAAGATATGTTGCGGTCGTGTACCCTTGACTTCGGTGGTTCGTGGAAGGATCACCTGCACCTGGTGGAATTCTCGTACAACAATAGTTTTCAGGCCAGTATCCAGATGGCACCCTTCGAGGCTCTGTATGGTAGGAAGTACAGATCCCCGTTAGCATGGGACGATGTCGGAGAGAGGCAGATGCTCGGTCCAGAACTGATTTCTCTGACGATTGAAGTGGTCAGGAGAGTCAGAGATCACCTCCGAGTTGCTCAGGATCGCCAGCGCCATTGGACCGATGCTCATCGGCGTCCCTTAGAATTTGCCGTCGGCGACCATATATTCCTTAGGATCTCGCCTACCCGCGGCGTCATTCGTTTTGGTGTGCGGGAAAGGCTTAGTCCTAGGTATATAGGGCCGTTCGATATTCTAGAGCGAGTAGGCGATGTGTCCTATCGTCTCGCTCTTCCGCCGTCGCTAAGTGAGGTACATGATGTATTCTATATATCCCAATTAAGACGGTACATCTCGGACCCGAGCCATATCCTAGATCATTCGGAATTGGTTGTTGGTACCAACCTTTCGTATGAGGAGAGGCCCGTGTCTATTTTGGACCGGAGGGAAAAGACGTTCAAGAACAAGACTATTAACTTAGTCCGTATTGCTTGGGGTCATCACTCTCTAAGTGAGTCAACATGGGAGTGTGAGGACGACATCCGATCGCGATACCCCTACCTGTTTGACTCGTAAGGTATAATATCTTCCTTGTGCCTTATGCTTTCCCTTCCTTGCTTGCATTGTATGATTGTATGATTGAACTGCTTAGTGTAGCTTGTCTGTGCTTAGTATAGCTTGTCGTGGCAATCTCTAGCTCCTTGATTAAATTTCGAGGACGGAATTCTTTGAAGGTGGGTAGAGTTGTCAACCCCATTTTCTGTATTTCGTATTTGTACTCGTAATTTGATTTTGGCACGTATTTTATTTTCTCGACTTGTGGACTCGGTTTCTCGTAAATATGTTTTGGACCATGGCTTGGTTTTATTTTGTGGAGTTGGTTTGTTTGGTTTGGTTTGGTTCATCATGAGTGAAACACCTTAGCCTATTCTCTACCTCCATTCCATCACAACCACCCTCATTAAAACCTACCAACTTTTTCTCTCTCCTCCATAACTCCATTAATTTTTTATAACTTCTTCTTCTTCCTTCTTCCACACAACACCACACCATAGGCAATTGCACCTTGCCATCAAATAAGTACTACTTTTTATTTATCCATTAACTAGATTAGGCCATGGAGAACAACTTTAGAACTTGACATTTTGTGATTTGGAGCTTTCATTTTTCTAGATCTAGGTTTTAACCATTTTCAAAAATCCTTGGTTTTGATCCATTAAACTTCGATTTTTGCATGTTTTGATGCTTCCATGTGGAAGAGAATTCGATTTTACTCAAGTTAGAACTTTGAAACTCTAGATTTGGTTTTGATTTGGCTAAGTTATGAAGATTTGAAGTTTTTGGTGTTCTTGAGGAGTTCATCTCAGCCTTGGTGAAGGCTCTCGGCCAGTGCTCTTTAGCACTTGACCGTTTGCGCACCCCGGCCTGTGCTATTTAGCGCATGGCCGATTGCGCATAGGCTCAGCCAGTGCTTTGCGCTGTGCTGGATTGCGCTGGCACAAGCTAGCCATGCGCAAACCAGCCATGCGCAAGGTAACCCCTGCGCACTCGGCCATTGCGCAATCCATACTCTGCGCAGTCTACCCTTGCGCAATCCTCCCTTGCGCAATCCAATTGATGCGCAAGGCATCCCCTGTGCCCCTTTAACCCTGTACCCCTTGACCCCCTGCGCAGTCTACCCTTGCGCAAGGTAACCCTTACGCAAGGCAACTCTTGCGCAGCTCTTCCATGCGCAGTACATACCCTGCGCAGCCCAACCCCTGACCCCCCCTGCACAACCTACTTGTCTATGATGAATTGTTTATTTCTTTAAGCTTGGCTCTTCTATAGTCCTATATATATTGGTATTTGTTTAGATATTTTACGTCCATTTTATATTCTTACGCATTTTGTCATGAACTGATTTTACTTAATATGTTTGGAATGACTATTGTACATGGCTTGGTATGGCAAGGAACTAGCATAACACGACAGTGACCCGTAATGGTGCACTCCTGACATGACCAACCTGACATGATAGTGGCCCGTCGTGGTGCGCTCCTGACAAGTACCCTGACATGATTTATCTTGATAACTTGATAGTGGCCCGTGGCGGCGCACTCCTAACTTGACCTGTAACTTGTAACTTGACTCGTATAATCAACTTGACATCGTGGGTGCTCCTGCTTGCTTGCTTGTGCAATCCACTTGTCTTGTCTTGCATCATGTCTAGGACGTGACTTCCTGGGTACTACGGCCAGGGACTCGTGCTAAATTGGATTAGGCTAATTATTAGATCAAACTAGAACATGAAAAATTCCCAGTCACAGACAATCTCGTTATCTGGACGCTTTAATGGACTTGTAGCTTGCCGACGAGTAGAGCACATTTCCAGCACACTGTCATGTGTTGCACCCTCTAAGTCATCTAAGGGTACATTTGTCTTCCGGGCAATATACCCACCTATAACTCTCAACCCGCGGAAGGATAACTGGATAGTCTGCAGGGCTTGGGACTAGAAATTCTCACTTGCATCTTGTTAGTAATTAGGCTTATGATAACCCTAGTTAGTTAAAGTAGTAAGCCGTAGTACTTGCTTGGCCGATTGTGAATGAATGGTGTCCAGCTCTGTCTAAGTCTTGTCTAGCCCCTGTACCTGGAACTCTTGATCATGATTGTTTTACTTATCTCTAACGATAAATGGGTAGAGACAGTGAGCTATTCAGGCGAAGGGGTACAATCCCGGTCCTTATTTGGTTTAAGGATTGTAACCTGGCTTCCGGAATGGTTCCACGTCCCTAGTCGTTTATCGCTCTGTGTACTTTTATTACTTGTACTTTCCTTTTATTCTTTATGTTCTGATATGCTGGCTTTTGTTCTTATTTGTGGCCTCCTTGTGGCACTTGCTCTTTCTGGGGTTTGACCCAGCTGGTTTTGTGTGGCCAGATTTCGGAGCAGCTCCCGAGGATCTACCAAGCTTCCAGCCTAATGGTGAACACTAGACGGAACCCGGGCTACGAGTGGGTTTTCCCTTTTTGTTTCACCCACTTATATGTAAATTTATTCTTTTGAGGCGTTTAGCCGACGAGCACCTGTTAGCTCGATGCACATTTACTTACTGTCTGTCTACGGGCTGTAAACATGATTAACAAATCCTAGGGTTGATCATGTATGACCGAACTCTTGCTAGTCCTATCATTTTGTACGACTAGCTTCATGATCATCCGATATGTAATATTTGGGACGCCTTATATATATATATTTGATGCTCTAACATCTTGTAACTCTGTTAATTGCTTGAGATTGAGACAATAGGCTTGACCTTAAGAGACTGCTGGCTTGTAGTAAACCCTCATATCTAGACAGCCGTGACCGTATAGTTGAGATGTATTCTGTTTCAATATACGTAGCTGGCTATGTACGCCCCCGCTCTCCAGTATTCTGGTTCTGGGGCGTGATACCCCCTCCCTTCCCAGCCCCCCCTCCTCCCACGCTGCCGTGCCCTGGAGGAGAGGCGGGGGCGGGGTGGGGGTGGGGGGTATGGACGGAAGCGGGAGGAGGGGAGGGGTAGTCGAGAGCAGGAGAGGGGGTGGCCGGAGGGGGGGCGGGGCGGAAGGGAGGGGATGGCCGGAGTGGGGGAGTGTGTGTGGGGGGGATAATTTTTAAGTTTGAGCATGGGTATTTTCGTCCAAAAAATATTCAGGTATCAAATTGTTACAAAAAAAAGTTTAGGGTATTACAGAAATAGTTGAGGGTATCAAGTTGCAATTAAGTCAATTGTTTATACCAATATTTTAAAAACAGGACCGGAGTTTGACCCGGCCAAGGCACTGGATAGGGTCAAACGGGTTCAACCAGTTGGTTCAACCAGTGGGTTAATCTAAATGGTCCAAGTTTAATCTCTTATGGACACTATTTTTTATAAAAATATCAGTTTTTTTACAAAACACTGGGTCAATATTGAACCGGACCGGAAAAACTACCGGTTCACGGTTGAACCGGTTCAACCGGCCGGTCCGGTCCGATTTTTAAAACATTGGTTTATACGCGTAAATTTTACGAGGCTCTAAACTCAACTAGTTAGGTGTTGTGCACGAACAAAAAAATAATATATAATATTATTAAAGAATTAAAAAAAAATCTTAAAATGTATTAAAATATTTTAAATTTGATTTGAATATATTTTATTAGAATTTGTTATAGATATTGTTTTGAATTTTGGATATGTGTTTAGTTAGATAATATCATCTATTTAGTTTAAATATGATTTAATTATTTTTTCCATGAGTTATAACAAAAAAAAAAATTGTTATCAATGTTGTTATCAATTAGTGGAGGATATGCATACGTCTTAGACGGCTCATTTTTGAGTTGTTTATAAGTCATATTATTGTAATAGACATTATATGCAATACATAGAAAAGCATAGAAAATAAATTGTTTAACATTGTTATTGCTGTTGCTAGTATATATACACGTAAGTACGTATTTTATAGATTATTATTGAAAAGACTAAAAGACAGTTGTTAGAATTATTTTAATCTTTAGTAAAAGTAATTAGGAAGGCTAAAAGACATATATCTTAACTATTCTAAAATTATTATTATGTTAGTATTATAATATTATTATATATAATATTATTTTGTACATGTCTGTAACACTATTTAGGAAGACCAATGAAAACTTCTTTAATTACTTAGCTATCCCTATTGATTCTAATTAACGAACATATATAAGGTATATTTGGAAGAAAAAAAAAGTTTTACGGTGAGACTAAATATTTTTTTATCATATAGGATATATAATTCTAATCCATAAACCAATCGATGGGCTCGGTTTGTTGGATCGTGTGTTCGGCTTGGCCCACGCAGTAGGACCTCGAGGCTCAAGCTCAGGTGAACTTCTGGGACTGAGGTAACAACTCCTTCAGCTTGGACTCTTAGACTTCGTTTGGTTTGGTTCGCGGAAAGCAAAGAAAATTAATTTCTTGTTCTTTTCTTTCGAAATTGTAATTTTCATCCATTTTTTTTCCGGTATTTGGAGAGGCCAATAAAATTAGAAGGAAAAGTGAATTTTCTATAATTGCAAAGTGAATCCTTGGTTGGATTGATGGATCCACTTTTTCCCATTTTCTATCATATAGAAATTATTTTTTTTACTCATATTTTTCTTTGACATCCAAACATAGGAAAGAAATAATTTTTCTTTTCCAATGTTAATGATTCTGCGAACCAAAGGAGGCCTTAGGGTCTTGTAAGTAGTAAGAAGAGCTGCAACCATTAGATCCATTCCTTTGTACACCAGAATAGTGTCTGTTAAGTAACACAATATAATTTAATAGAAGATTTTGGCAACTTTTATTATCATCTATTACAATCACTTGGTGAACAACAATCGTTGTATGTATGATTCGTAGAAATCGTCAATGCATGAAAACCAGAGTGATCCTCGACAGAGAGCAACATTTTGTTTAAAACCATGCAACTAAGGGCACTCCCAAAATTCAAACAGCCAGCTAATCTGTATATGACGTCTCAAATACTTGTTACATAATTATCCCATCCCAAGTGTAAAATATGCTGGTGATTTAATTTATTTCGACATGGTTCGCTAAAATGATTACTATCTATGCCCTGGATATTACTATCTGTATATAACGTCTCAAATAATGTCATCTGTTCGATAGAAGTCCAGTTCGAGATTACTTGCAAGTTTTATGCAGCTTGAACCAAGTACAAGAAAACAATAATTTAGACGACAAAAGCCATGAAAAAACAAAAAACTAAGCTGATCCCCAACAAAGCACGTGATTGATGAGTAAGTAGAGGGGCCGGCGAGAGGCCACGTCCTATCATATCCAGATCAACAATGATCCTCCACCGACAAAACGAGTTATACTAAGACCATCTCCAATGGGGGGTTTCTATCTTCCCTATTTCTATGGAAGAAATCCATTTTAGAAAAAATTTCTTCCAATGGTGATTTCTATCCTATGTGGCAATGATGTAGGATAAAAAATTTCTAGGAAGTAGAAACTCTCATAGAAATTCTCCTCTCTCTCATGACAATTATTATTGGGCCCCACACCATTAAATTGATCATTTTATTATGTGACACATATGATAGAAATGGAGAACTATTGGACTAAAATTTCTATGTAGAAACTCTTCCAACTAGGATAGAAATCTCCTTAAAGTACAATGCCAAGTAGGATAAGAACTCAATTTTAGAAATCACCATTGGAGATGGTCTTACGGTTTCTATCTTCCCTATTTCTATGGAAGAAATCCATTTTAGAAAAAACTTCTCCCAATGGTATTTTCTATCACCATTTATATTCTAGGTGGCAATGATGTAGGATGGAAACTTTCTAGGAGGGTTTCTACATGTAGAAACTCTCATAGAAATTCTCCTATCTCTCATGACAATTATTATTGGGCCCCACACCATTAAATTAGTCCTTTTACTATGTGACACATAAGATAGAAATGGAGAACCATTGGAGAGCATTTTTTGTATGTGTATAATTTCTATGTAGAAACTCTTCCAACTAGGATAGAAATCTCCTTAAAGTACAATGTCAAGTAGGATAAGACCATCTCCAATGGTGATTTCTAAAATTGAGTTCTTATCCTACTTGGCATTATACTTTAAGAAAATTTATATCCTAGTTGGAAGAGTTTCTACATAAAAATTGTAGACATACAAAAATGCTCTCCAATGGTTCTCCATTTCTATCATATGTGTCACATAGTAAAAGGATCAATTTAATGGTGTGGGGCCCAATAATAATTGTCATGAGAGATATGAGAATTTCTATGAGAGTTTCTACATGTAGAAACCCTCCTAGAGAGTTTCCATCCTACATCATTGCCACATAGGATAGAAATGGTGATAGAAATCACCATTGGAAGAAATTTTTTCTAAAATGGATTTCTTCCATAGAAATTGGGAAGATAGAAACCCCCATTGGAGATGGTCTAAGAACTCAATTTTAGAAATCACCATTGGAGATGGTCTAAGAGCATCTCCAACCCTATTGTCTTGTTAAGTATTGTGAGTCTTAGGTGGCTCCTATGTGGCATGAGCCACAAGACAATGTCTTGTTTATGTGGCAAAATTATATCTCAAAAGGCAATGAGATAGAAAAACTCTCTCCAATGCAAAAGTATTGAGGAGACAATAAAAATTATTTTTTCCAACTTTCAAACTTCCAAGGCAACTTTTAAGACAACTACTCATCTTCTTTCTTTTTTCTAATATTTTTTATTCACAATTGATGACATAGAAGAGAAGACATTGTCAAGTGCATTGTCTAGAACAAGACAATCAACTTCACAATGTCTTCTTTAATTTTTGTCACATAAGCTTCACAATTGACTTGACAATTGCATTGGAGAAGAACTTTTGAATAAAATTTTGTCATTCCTATGTGGCAACAACTTTTTTCCAAAGTCACAATAGGGTTGGAGATGCTCTAAGAGCATCTCCAACCCTATTGTGACTTTGGAAAAAAGTTAATGCCACATAGGAATGACAAAATTTTATTCAAAAGTTCTTCTCCAATGCAATTGTCAAGTCAATTGTGAAGCTTACGTGGCAAAAATTAAAGAAGACATTGTGAAGTTGATTGTCTTGTTCTAGACAATGCACTTGACAATGTCTTCTCTTCCATGTCATCAATTATGAATAAAAAATATTAGAAAAAAGAAAGAAGATGAGTAGTTGTCTTAAAAGTTGCCTTGGAAGTTGGAAAAAATATTTTTTATTGTCTTCTCAATACTTTAGCATTGGAGAGAGTTTTTTTTTCTCATTGTCTTTTGAGATATAATTTTGCCACATAAACAAGACATTGTCTTGTGGCTCATGCCACATAGGAGCCACATAAGACTCACAACACTTAACAAGACAATAGGGTTGGAGATGCTCTAAGGCCTCGTTTGGTTCACGGAAAGGAAATCAATTTCCATGTATTTTTCATAGGAATGGAAAAGTAGAATTTCTATCAAATTTTCTTTCCTATGTTTGGTTGGTGTAGGAAATGAAAGAAAAAATATCATTGTTCCCACAATATCCAAACATAATTATAATGAAGAGTTAATTGGTAAAATAGGTAATAAATTAAGGCTACTTTTGTCATAATGTTTGGTAATTAATGTTAGAAAATGAGGAGGAAAAATGAATCACATGGGTCATGAGAGGAACCATTTTCCCTCCTATTTTTTCCCATGTCAGGAAAGTGTTTCCCAAATTTGTGGCTACCAAACAAAAGAAAGGAACAAGTTTCCTTTCCGGATTTCTTGAATCCGTGAACCAAACGAGGCCTAAGAGCTTTGAGGGAAAAGTGGTGGGTCGAATGGAGCCCTTGTAGCAGAGAGGTGGGATCCATGTGTAAGGGATAGAAGAGAGAAGTTGTAAAAAGATGGTAAACATTTGGTTATAGACTTAGCATTTTTCTTGTACTAATTAGGTTTAGAATTTTATACCAGCTTATAGTTTAAATCCGACATGTTCAAGTGGAAAGACATGTTCAACTGAAAAGTTTGGACCGTGAAATTTTATTTTAAGTTTTTTCCCCATTATAATCTCTTTTATAGCATGTGTTGGTTGTTGTACTTGTACTCATGTCAAGGATATAACAACAAATAAAAAATAAAAAATAAAAATAAAAATTTAGGAGCCAAATTTTTGAATTAAACTTTAAATTGTTATAAATATCTAGGGTCTAAACCCTAATTAGCTCTATTAATTACTACGATCAATAGAATCAACTTTGTGAAATTCTACACTGTAACTATACTAACAACATTACAGGTACGGATAAAGAAATATACATGAATTAGGGTTCACTGAACATCAGGGAAGTTGAGATTTCACAAGTTGAAAAATGGATAGTACTCAAAGGCAACAATATCATCTTTTTGCACAGATTAAACATAGTACAAGCTAACCCCAAACATGTAACATTAACAAAGGCAAGGTCTATGATTTATACTTATGTACACCATCCTTCTTGCCGACAGTTGAAGGATGAGAGAGAATTGGAAGTCCCCACTGGGAAGAGAAGATTATGGTAGGACAAACGATCCCTTCCAGCTTCGTTCTGCTCGTGATCTCCCTGTACATTTCAACCACCACTTTCCGCAGTATGAAAGAAGAACGCTGCAACTGGAGCACTTTGGGGGAGGATGGCTGACGAGGAACCACTTTCCGTTTGGCCTTCCTTTCCCTTCCGATATCTGCCTTGCTCTCGTCTGGATTCTGAAGCCTCCTATAACCGCTTCCTGTGCAGCCATGGACAATATTGTGAAAGCCCATCAGAGGAGTTTTTAAGTGGTTCCACAACATAAGTCAGGAGGATGAGAATAAATAGTGAGCACTGTGAAGAGTGTGGTGCAGAGAGGCCAATCACATGGAAGAATCTTCTGTATGCAACTAGATGAAACAATAGAGACACATGTTGTCTACAAACTGATTCCTATAGCCACATGGCTAGCGTCAATTTGGCTATTCCCAGACATACATTAGCCTGTTTTGTATCAATCACACCCACATGGGAAAATCCAATTTTCTCACTGTTTCGGTGTTTCCACAAGGAAGCTTAACATACTTGTTGCATTACTTGGCTTCATGCATTAGGCAGTAAACATGATCAAATCCCAACCATCAGCCGACCACTGATTTGTTCAGAGGGATTAGCAGATTCTTTCATGTTTTTAACATGGTTTCATACCATTAATCTATTAGTCTATCATATGTTACCTGGGTTTCCTTTTCCCCCCTCTTCTGTTTGTATTAATTACGAATAATAAGTATCAAAATATAAGCATGAAAAACTTTTTTTATTTTCCAATAGATACAGAACTAGTGTTCTCTTCTTATTAATCTGGAACCTTATGCACCTTAAGTTTATTAACTGTATTATCCTTGAGTAAATATACATGTCTAGTCACATCTTGATGACTATGACGGGAAAATGAGAAAGCATCATGACTAAAAGAAAAAACAGCCAACATCATGCTAACTCTTACACTGTCCAGAAATAAACAGAAACGGCCGAACGAGATAAAGACCCTTAAATAAAAACTCAGATATTTTAAAGGGACTCTTACACAATGATATAGGGCAGAAACTAAGAAACTATACATGGTCAAAATAAAATCAAGAACCCAATCTGGTGTGAAACATTTTTTTCCTGGAGTGTAACTTGTTATATGAATGAGTTCTAGATTTATTTTTATTTTATTTTTGTTTACCCTTAAACAAACAATAAAATGATTTCAGTTATTTTCAGAAGATTGACAACTCATGATACCATGCTACAACACTCAGAGATCTATAGGTGTCGATTGTCACATTATAAAATTCCTCTAGAAAGATTAAGGAACCCAAATTTGAGAGCGCGACAGATTATCCCTTGTGGTATTAGATCCCAAGAACAGGGAACAGGAGACGAGAAAACATGCTCATGGAACCCACAAGCCTGTGTGGTAGAGATGCTCATATTATGCATCGCTTCAAACCTATTAGCATGCAAATGAACATATGCAAAGAGGAAAGTGGGTGCATTCTATCTACATCCATCTTGAAAGCAAAGAGCCAACACGAAACATGGCCTATCTGGATATGTTTGATATCTGATCCATAAATAAAGAGAGAAGTTGTAGAGTAACACAACTTAGCTTTCCCTTCTGTCTCTAAAGATTCTGAACCAGAACTGACTAGAGCATGATCACTAGATGTAGAATTAGTAAATCCATCTGGTTGACACTTGGAAGGCATTGGTTATAACCCTATATTGTGAATTTGTTAGTGTGCAAAAGCTGTGAAGGATTGGGAACAGCCAAAAAGATAGGAAAACAGAGAAGGGGTACGCAATAATATTAAAGCTGTGTTTAGTTTGGCGGAAAGTGAGGGAAAGGAACGGAAGATGAATTGTCTAGTGCAGGAATGGGATGCCATATGTACAGGATTGTGTTTCATTTTCCATACCTTTTCCTAACTTTCTTAGCAACTAAACACAGCCTAAACGAAAATTATTTTTGATTACTCTAGTTACGGATAAGCTTTACCAATTTTTGGAACTCCGCGCTCTGGATATCAAATGGGTAAGCAACACATACGACAAAGACCTAGAACTCATATCCCATATTTCAAACTGGTTGTGCTACATGGAGAGGGGATGCCAGTATGAATTCAGTCTAGCAATCAGAGAGTGTGGTATTAATAACTTATTTGACAGAAAAACTAATGGCAACTTATTGTGAGAAAACATCCTGAAGACATCAAAAGAAATAAACTGTCAAACAACCATTTGCCTTTGTATTTTAATTTTTGTACTCGATGGAAATAAATGTGAAAATGCTTACAAATTATATCTGAATATCTGAATATACAGCTAGACAAGTTCTTATGTGAAACAAATTTGCTCACCCTGAGTACTAAAGGTGCTTGGATGAGAACTTCCATCTGCTTTGGTATTTGTACTTGTACGAAACAAATGTGTATTTTAATTTTTGTACTTGTTGGAAATAAATGTGAAAATGCATACAAATTATATCTGAATATACAGCTAGACAAGTTTCTTATGTGAAACAAATTTGCTCACCCTGAGTACTAAAGGTGCTTGGATGAGAACTTCCATCTGCTTTGGTATTTTAATATCCGTACTTGTACGAAACAAATGTGTAACACTTACAAACTTTTTGAATATACAGCTACAATGATTTCTTATGTGAAAAAATTTCTCACCCTGAGTACAAAAGCCTCTAAGCTTGCTTCAATGAAAACTTCCACACCTCCCGCACATTTGATGAGCCATCTGTAACTTCAGCAAGCAAGCATGCAGCCATGGTACCTGGACAATATTAAACTAGATAAATACATACACATTCAGGAGGAATAAAAGGTAAAATAAAGACTTATTATTACCGACATTTCAAATATTTATATCACCTTTATATCCAAATGACATGGCATGGATGTAATTTTACTTTAGGAAAAAAGGAAATCACAGTCACTTGAAATAAATCAACATATACATGCATGTTCACAATTTCGGAAATTAGATAACGTATCCACCAATAACAGAAGTTCTTTCACATGATTGCATTCACTAACTAATTGAATATGCATTGCACCAAAGAGATGCCTTTCTATCCAAGCTACAGTTAGGATTAGAATTTCTGAAACCTGGAAGCTTCAATTGGCACTTAACAGGAGCCTAGTTCCAAGAAGATGTTCTCGACATATTTGGTTCAATGAATTCCTTTCCAAGGGCCTCTCCAGAGGAGATACAGCAAGGGGCGACATACATTTTGCTCCTTCAGGGGTGGCATCACTCGCCATCCGCTGGAAGTGATCAAAATGGCAACTATGGAGGGGCATTCATTTTGCCAGAGGCAAGATCCCACTGGATTCCTGCAGGTTCGAAATTCGATTTGGGAGAGGAGAAAGAATACGTCAATTTGGTAAGAGGGAAGGTGGAAGATTAGAAAGCCTGGGAGCATGGAATGGGGTAATCTGAACAGCAATCTGCTGTCAAAGCAAAACTAAACTGAACTGATTACAACTGAGAAAATTCTCACTCGGATAGCCCCCTGGTGCAGGCAATGTCGATGTTATGGTGGCTCACTGTAAGAGGAAGATTTCGGATAAACAAAACCAGAGCAGCGCTGGTGTGGACACATACTCATCTGTCAACTCTTAGCCAGCAATACCCGTCTCTCGTTGAACCAGGAGATAAGAGGGGATGGGACGTAGTGTAACTCTTCGGAGCTAGAGTAACTCACAGAAAACAAGAGGAAGCTCAAGGTGGAGACATTAGCCAGAGACGCTGGGTGTAAAGAACAAGAGCAGGGCTGGTGCAGGACATATGCTCATCCAACAAATCTTAACCAACATTAGTCACATCTTGATGACGAGACAAATTGTTTTTCTGTTTATTTGTTTGTTTGTTTTTGTGTTTGTATCTTGTTTTCTTCTTAATTTTCAAGTGCTGTCATTGTACTTTAGCCTTGCCTTTGTTTCACGAAGAATCATAATGAATGCAGTGCAGTGGAACTTTCCCCTACCTTTTAGCTCAAAAAACATCAGAAAGTTGGTTGCTATAATTTACGAATACTATATATATATATATATATATATATATATATATATATATATATAAAAGATAATGATTCTTTTTGTTATTGTGATCTCAAGAACCTGACGATTGTTTTGTGATAAAGTGATTCATGGTGAACAATAGCGGACCTAGAAAAGATTGTCAAGGGGAGCGAAAATACACTTAATTAAAATTTAAGAGCTTCATCATAAAAAAAATATATAAAAAATAGGAAATAGAAAATAATGTGGCTAGCAAGTTTTGAACCCATGACCTCTCGAGTAAAACTTACATTACTTAACCAAATGAGCTAAGAAACTATCTAGAATACATAGAAACAAAGTTGAATATATAGCTAACAGAGTATGTATAGACCTATATATAGAAAAACCGAAATTCCAAATGGATCGGCCACTCTCCCTCTCGCCCTAGGGTGGATCCGCCCCTTCTAGTGAAGCACTAAAGGACACATTTTGTGCACTCTAAATGTAGCAACTGCAATTTGGTATAAATACCCTATAGGGTAAAACTCGAATATATGAAATTCATGATATTTCCAGATAACTCGTTTGTGTTGTTCTTCCTCACTGAAATGCACGTCAAATCTAGGGATGCAAATGATAAAGCCATTCATGGGATATTCAAAAAAAAAAAGTCTAGCAAAACACTAAAAGACACATTATGTGCAATCTTTAAGTGTAGCAATATATACCATGTAGGATAAACTCTAATATATGAAGCTCAGGATACTTCCAAATAACTAGTTTGTGTTGTTCTTCCTCTCTGAAATGCATGTCAAAGCTAGGGATGCCAATGGAGTTGGATCCGGTGGAGCTCCAACACGCCAGACCCGACTTGGGACAGATTTGGAGGCAAAGATAGTGGAGGTGAGGTGGATATGGAGAGAAGTTTCAACCTCTGAAGCTAAGACGGAGTTGGAGGCAAAGACATATCTGACTCCGCTAACACATCCGCCTCCGACATATATATATATATATATATATATATATATATATATATATATATATGGCCACTAGGCCAAGTGGTTAGTGTGGAGGCATGTAGCCCGGGAGGGCGGGGTTCGAAAGTATTTATTTATTTACGTGGAGTTGGAGTTGGATGTGGAAGGTTCAACGGCCGATCGAAATCCAATCCACTTACATCCCTAGTCGAAGCTTAATTTTCAGTAAAAAGACTCATTTAACTATGTTGCACGGACACGGACACTACATGACACGGTAAGAACACAACGGCACGGCACAACACCTATTATGGTGTGCCCTAGTGTATTTTGGAGAGTGTCAGGGTTGTGTTCGATACATATACAACACGACAGCCAATATTCATGGATTGTACACGTTTCCTGGCCTGGAATTGATATAAAGGTCTTCTCCCACTGTAGTTTATAGCAATTGCCATATCCAAGTTGAATGACAGCTTCTATGTTTCTTCTAAATACCCTCCTATTGCATATCAGTTCATCACATAATAAAAATGTTACAATGTAGTCACTGATTATGAATGTAGATATGGCTATTTATGTACTGCACAGGTGCATTTATTTATCTCCAAAACTTTCAAAGAGAATGTAATATTTATGCAGTAGTCTCATGATTAACCAGATACTATCAATAACATTAGCCATCAACGTCCCCATTGCTATCAGGCTAGTTGTCTTTCACAGACAATAATACAAACCCACACAGTATGCACAGAGGGGCTAGGACACAGTACCAATGTTGGAGTCCTAGTGTATTTTTGGAGTGTGTCCATATGTTGTGTCCAATAAGTGTCTGCCACAATGCCAAACAGAACAAAACCAATTTTTAAAGTGACCATGCTTCCTAGTAAGGTAGTTGGATAAACCATAGTTTGCAGTATCGGCCAATACTGATATGATACCCGATACAGTTTGGCATATCCAATCCAGTACCAACCGCTACCGATACCGACGATGGGGATCACTTTTCCAGTCAATTCGGCAGAGAAAATTGAACAAAAAAGACCAATCAACAACGGTGTAAAAGCATAGTAAGGTTGTAAAAGCATATAAATGAAGAAAACTTATTTATCGCACATATATCAATCAGCAAGGGTGACTACTAAATTTCAAAATTACTAAGAAACAACACAGAAAACACTTGAAATTATGCCTAAATTTATAAAATATTTTTTCTAAAATTTAAATTTTTATTGATAATTATTTGATTTCTGATACCAAAAATTCCGACACTCCGATCCGAAACCGTAGATACCCATATGAAGGATCCGATAACGATAACAATTCCGATACTACGAACCTTGAGACAAAATTATGGATAAAATACAGCAACTTACTCGTTACGTATTTCCATGTTATTTTCAGATTGCAAATTCTTTCTGAAGTTCTGGAAAAAATTACAAATCTGAAACTGCAGGTCTCCAGAGTTTTAAGTATACTTAAATGACAAATTCTGACAGTGAATCAAAAGACTAGAAGAGAGAAATATTTTCCATGACATTTTTCATATGTTTAGCAATAAGCATATCAGCAATAAATAAGCTCACCATCCTGGTCAAGGATATGAAGAAACTGTCTTGTTCCCCCGCCTACTCCAAAGTAATGTTTCTTTCCTGCCATGTAAACAACTCCAGAAGGCCCACGCATGCACTGAAATATATTTGTGTAAATATTACACTTCACATAACACCATCTTATAATGATGCGAGCATACAAAAGACAAATGAATCAAGGTCTGTTGGATACAACACTAACCTTCTTGATAAGTTCATACAGGCTTTGAAGAGAAGACAGTGCATATACCGTTTCTGCCATCAAAATTACATCATAACCATCAGAATCCTCTTCTGCTGAGATACATTCTGTCACTTTCTTGTGGTTATCATTGCGTGGTGGCAGCAGAAGCTGGTGAATCTCACTCCAGTCACCAGAAAAGAAACGGACATCAGGGGAGATGCATTTTTCTTTCTTGTCTTCTTCCTTCGAAAGGTTTACTTCTACATTTGGTATAGTGAGAAAACGAAGAACTTCGGAGTTGAAGTCCTGAAAATGGACAGCGGCTGCACCCTGGTGCACAACACTAATGAATATAAGGATATATAAAATACGACAATGACAGCAAAGCCTTTGTCCCAAAGTATTGGGATCAGCGTATGGATATATAAAATGTGTCCATACGAAATCAAGGTAAACATATACAACATGCTCGTGAACCTTAATTTCAATAAACTGAGTAGAACAGTTATCGTACCTCGAGACATGTAAAGATTCCAGGAAGTCCATGACCACATCCAAGCTGGCGAAAGGATAAAAGAGCCAAGAATTAGTTTGGCCAGCTACACACCCCTTGGTCAAAAGTTAATAACTTCAAAGTTGAAGTTTTTCTTAACTGTACTCGTCATGCACAACCCTAAGTTTAAATGGAACTACTGTCTCACAGCAGAAGAGTGCTCTCCTTTTCATATAAAAGCTAAGAAAATAGGGTGCATACCGTGCATCCAAAAACAGTAATTTTTTACAGTAACAGATGTTAATAACTTGAGTCAAGATTGCATCTCATTGTCATAACTATTGCTTGGGAAACTCAAGAACTTTCTTGCTCCTGTTAAAGAAGAAACTGACACTCTGGCAGTGACTAAAAAGAAGGGAAAGGGAGAACTATCGAAAGCAACACAAATAGTCACAGAATCTCTATTTTCAAATGATGTTCTGACTTTTCAACATGTATGATGGAGATCATTGAATGTACCATCGGAAGGAGTTATGATAATGGTTATGGGTGCTAATAGAGTATAGACCAAAATGAACATGGATTTAAGATGCTTAGAGAAATATGGCATTGCTAAAAGAACAACCATGTTTTATGGATTTGAGTGTTGGACAATTAAGAAAACATGTCCATAAAGTTTGTGTAGCCGAAATGAGAATACTAAAATTGACGAGTAGCAATACATTAAAGGATGGAGTACGAAATGAGTGTATCCATAAGTTAGAGGAGGCGTCGATTGAGGACAAGAAGAAAGAAAATCGACGTAGGTGATTTGGACATGTGCAACGCTAACCAATAGATGCTCCCGTAAGGAGGAGCAATAATATAGTGGTTAATTGAGCTGCTAGGACTAGAGATAGGGGTTTGAAATGTTAAAGAAGGATATGAATTATGTTAGTGTTACAAAGGACATTAGCCCTTAAGAGAGCCAAATGAAATAAGAGGATTCAAGCAGGTGACCACAAAATTTTGGGATAAAACTTTTGTTGTTGTTATTGTTGTTGTAGATAAATATGAGGCTGCTTAATATATTGAGATGACCCTTAATCAAGGTTACCAAGAAGGCAAGGCGGAACATTATAGAAAGCGGAACGTAAACAGGAACGAGATACGCCACTTTGTATGGTACAGAAGGGTAAGCATCTTCTGAACGCTTAGGTCAAACAAAATGTGTGACTACGTATAATTTTCCATGATTTACGATTGTGGTCCTTCCTTTTGATTGCTGCAAATCAGATGAATGATGCAGTTTTCCTTCATTAATGGTGTTAAAAGCTTGGATCATGTAAAGAGGAACGTAAACAGGAACGAGATACGCCACTTTGTATGGTATGGGAAGGGTAAGCTTCTTTTGAACGCTTAGGTGGAACAAAATGTGTGACTAGGTATAATTTTCCATGATTTACAATTGTGGTCCTTCCTCTTGATTGCTGCAAATCAGATGAATGATGCAGTTTTCCTTCATTAATGGTGTTAAAAGCTTGGATCATTTTTCTTTTCTAATCAAATCAATCAAAAGTGTGTCAGTAGACTTTTGATTGGGTTAGGTTTGCAATTTTAGAACGCGACATTTAGTTCTTCGGAATGGGAATGTTCTGCAGTTCGGAAATAAATTTGCAGGATGTAATTCGCTAGAGGTTGAGCGATTTATGGTAATTTGTCCTTAGTAGATTCGAAGATGGGATAAATATAACTTTGGCATTGTTGTTCGTGCTGTCAGGCCTTGTTATCATGATTATTTGTGGTTCTCACAATGAAGAAGAATCAGTATGTGAAACTAATATGTAACGCTTGATTGACATAGAAAGTAAAAATGATTCAGATTAATAATACTGGAGGACTCATCAGTCAGTCTTGGGCCGCTCTTGAACTTGTTAAAGATTGAGTACTTTGTGCTGAAAAATGCTTTTACATGAGGTTCCCAAGGCAATAGAAAATTGTGCGAGTAACAAAAACCTTCAGTACATTGGAAATAGATTAATCCCCCTACCCCAAATCAACTTGGGGTGATATAAGATGTAATACAAACATCAATTTAAAGTCTATTTTAGATAACTTCCACAACCAAGGACAAAATATTGCATATAACATTTATGGCAATAAGTTTCACGTGCAGTTATACATAATATCGATAAAGTGTAGTGTCCCTTGTAGGAACGATAACCAATATATCCTATGGAATCTAGTGCGGCGATCTCTTTTAGATGTCTTATGGACAGGAAACCAACTTTTCTTTGCTCATAGTTTTAGTGCATATGTTTACTGCACCCTCAGGCCTTTCTCAAAATTCATGAAAAATAATGAAGTAGAGATTTCACATACATTCTAAAACCATCAAACATATTCCACAGATAGAACCCCTCTTTGAAGCTACCAAATCATGATGTATCAATTTGTCAGTAAATCTGAAATAACAGTCAGACCATACAAAATCACCTCTAACACTCGCTTTCCCTTGAGCAACAGACGGCCTTCCCGGACATCAGATGAGAGGGTCTTCACCAAATCAAGAGACCCTTCCCATAGCTTCAACCCGCCTGATCACATAATAACATGACCATGTAAATATGAAGAATCATAAGTAATTACAAACAAAAAAAAAACACTAAAATATAAGCGAGCAGAGAGAAAAATTGCACCTTCATACTTCCCAGCGACTAAATCCGAATTGGACACTCCAAAAACATCAAAGGTACTAACTTTTCCCTACAAGAACATCACTTTCAGCAATTAGCACTTGTATGGGAAAAAAATGGATTCTTGAAATTATTGTGAACGGAGATTGGTACCTTAAGAAGTACAAGCTTATCATTGATATAAATAGGCTCGGCGGCCGATTTTGTGGGCAATTGTTCCTGTTAATGGAAATGAGTAAATACAAGGAGACACTCCAAAACCCGATGTCTTGCGTCGTGTCGGATACAACACGCACTCCAAGATACAGTATGACACTCCAGAACATATTCCGTGTCCGTGTCGCTGTAGATAAATGGAGAGAGAGAGAGGAATGTGCTTACGTCGGATGGGAAGACTTCGACTGGAGGAGGCGGAGGGATGGGATTCTTCTGCGGGGAGTCGAAGAATCCGAACCCGGGACCCGATGGTGGCGGATCCGATAGGTAAAAGAGGGGATAGGTTTCCTGAAGCGGGAAAATTGGGTGAGGAGGAAGGAGGAGGAGGAATTGCTGTAATGAGAAGGATATGTGAGGAATGATAAGAAGATGATACCTTGGTTGGATTCGCAGAGATTTTGTTTTCCGCCATGGCCGCTGGGAGTGGTGGTGGAGTGGACAAGGATTTTAGGGTTAGGGTTTGCGAAGGATTACTCGGAGTACCCGATACAACACTAAACTGGTGTAACATCAAAAATAACATGCTAAATTGCACTTTGATACCCTCAACTATTCCCGTTTTTCAACTTCATACCCTAAACTATTTTACTCAACAACTTAATACATCAACTATTATTTTTTTTCAACTTCATACCTAAAATTTTAAAAATTCTGAAAATGCCCTTATCCCTTCCCTCTCTTCTCGGCTCAATTGCTTTCATGGTACCCCAAGTTATACCTAATTAACAAAACGGTACCTAATTTATTATTGCTTACTTAGTGGTAACACAACTTCTAATTATGGTGTATTACGGTCCCTGTTACCATTTTCCGTCAAATGCCTCACGGAAATGCCAACGTGGCATCCCAACTCAGTTAAGGAGTGTACACGTGTGCAGTCCACGTGTACACTCAACTTAATATAAACTTTCTTCATCTGTCTCTCCCTCTCTCTATTCGCTCGACATACTCCGACGAGAAGCCGAGGCCACCGAGAGACGCGGACGTCGAGGAGACGAGCGGTGCGGCTGAAGGCGAAGCTACCGGAGCATTCGCAGATGGGTACCTAGCCCTCTCTCCCTTGCTCTCTTCTTCTTCTTCTTCATCATTTTCGAATCTCACGTTGTTTGTCCTTATTACCGAAACCCTAAAATTTGAAAAACCTCGAAGTAGAGTAAACACTAGAGGAAAACCCTAACCAGTAGCTATTATTATGGAAACCCTAAAGTAATTTATTGTGTAAGTCATGCAATAATTTATTGTGGAAACCCTAAAATAAAAGAAGAGCCGATCTGAAAATGTTTATTCTGACAAAATTGCAGCAATCGAAGCAAGTGAAAAGGAATGGGATCTTGCCAAGATCCCATGTTATTGCGAAGGAACTTCTCTGTGCAAATTATTCACTGCAAATACACCTTGGAATCGTGGGCGCCAATTTTTAAAATGTGCAAAAGAGGTAGGATGTGATTTTTGGTGTTGGACTGATGAACTTCGGTTATGTCGTTGCGAAGCCGAATTTTGCAAAATACGAACATCAAAGGTGCCTAGGAGCTTAGGTCAAAAATTCTACTGTTGTCCATTATCTACCAGTGTAAGTGAAACATACTTTTCTTTGTACATTAATATAAATCAATTATTATTTCTTGCTAGTAATGTGTAACTTATAATTGTAATTTCTTTTTCAAAACTTGTAGAGGGAAAATCCCGGTTGTGAATACATTGAATGGATGCAAGAAGCTACGGCCTCAAAGACAAAGAACAAAATGGTGGATGATGGAGCTACTACTTCTTCGGGACAAGGCAAGGATATCATGAAGGAGATCATATTGGAAGTTGAAATTGAACACCGTGTAGCGCAACGACAACTTGAAATGTATGGGGCTATTCTGAAGAAATTTGGAAGATTTAAGATGGAGTAATTGTAAACTCGTATTTATCTTGTAATGACTAAAAGTTGAAGTTGTAATGACTAGTAAACTTGTAGTTTATGGATCGAAATTGTAATGGCTTTGCAGCTGTAAACAAGCTCTGGATTTTCATCCTCTGAAATTGTGACCCTTTTTGATGTTGTATAGAATGATGTATTGAATGGTGTATTGAATGGTTCTGGATTTTCATGGTGAGAGAGATTCAAGTTTATTGTAATGGTTATCTTTTGTATAATAGAAGTCATCTTTGTTTTTGTTATCAAACACTACATGGTGGATTTTCATGTTTTTGTTATCAAACACTACATTCACACAAAATATGAAACACACAAAGTAGAACCAGTGACCTGCATTTCAATATGAAACACACAAGTTATATATACATCCATTCCAATTATATATACATCTATTCAATTTTTAACTAATGTTGCAGCAGCATTTTAAAGAGCCACATAAAAGACTGCATTTAAAAGAGCCACATAAAAGACTGCATTACATAAAAGACCTGCATTTGACACAAATACTGAGCTGCATTTAAAAGAGGCACATACAAGACTGCATTACATAAAAGACCTGCATTTCACACAAGTTATATATACATCCATTCCAATTATATATACATCTACAACCACTGCATTTTAAAAACTGCATTACATATTAGCCTTCATGTATATGAGCCACATAAAAGACTGCATTTAATATTGGCCACATGAAAGATTACAAATACATAAAAGACAGAGTACAACTGCATTTAGAAGACTGCATAAAAGACAGCATTTAGAAGACTGCATTTGAAAGAGTGTGCAGGTGATAGAAACACACAAATAATTGTCCAGAAACATAATTGTCCTGGTGATACAAACACAAATAATTTAGAAGACTCCAAACTACATTTAGAAATACACAAATCCAGTTTGACATCTCAAGAAACATAATTGTCCAGAAACATAATTGCCATGGTGATACAAACACAAAATAATTGACCATTTGTCCAGTACATATTAGGCCTTCTTCTATAAGGCCACACAATTGTCCAGAAACATAAATCCAGTACATATTAGGCCTTCTAAATGGCCACACAATTGTCCAGGTGATAGAAACACGGCTCAAAATAATTACATCAAATGTCATTACATGCTTTTTGGTTCACCTATGAAAGAAATAGGACTAAAACAAAATCTTTCAGTTGTGAACCACAAAATTAGTGTTGTCCAAATTAGTCTAGACACTTGTCATTCAGTTTTTGCTTTTCTTAGATGGTAGATTGTAGCTTGATGGATTTTGATACCTTCTTCAAAACCATCATCAACAACATCAGCTTCATCTTCTTCAGGGTCAACTTCTTCATGAAGGAATGTGGCAGCTACATCAGCTGCATCTCCTGTCTGTGAGTATGTCATGTCTTCACCTCCATGTGGGTTTGTGGCAGCAACAAGTGGACTCTTCACCTCTGGATTTGCAGACCCCATATCAGGGTCAGAACTATTTTCCCCTTCATCAAGATCAACAACTGCCACTTCTTCATGTTGGTCTATGGCACCAACATCAAAATCAACTGCCACTTCTTCAGGTTGGTCTGTGGCACCAAAATCAACATCATGTAACTCTTCATCACTGTCATCATGCAACTCAACTGTCTCATTCTCTGAGTCTGCAAGGTACTCAGTTTCTTGATCACATTCTTCATCTCCCATATGCATAACATAGAGATCTACCTCCCCACTACCATGTTCAACAGCATTATGAGCCATTTCAACCACACTTGCATCATTGACAAGTCGTTTTAGACCATAATTAACTTTCTTACCAGCCTCCTTCCAGAAATACATCAGCTTTCCTCTATATAAGAACTTAACCCACATATGAATCATCTTGAATGACACAGTATCAACATCAAACCACTTTGAAACTACTTCCCCATCAAAATATTGCAGATTAATTTTAAAACTACCTGTTAGCACAGATGAAGGTTATATATTCATGTCTAGATAAAACCATGTCACATATAATCATGTCTATATATAATCATGTATTCATGTCTACTCTACATATAATCATATATTCATGTCTATATAAAATCATAAAATCATGTAGATCAATTACATTATATATAATACAAGACTATATATTCATGTCCAGATAAAACCATGTCACATATATTCAAGTCTATATAATTATGTCTATCTAAAATCATGTGCATATAAAATCATATATTCATGCCTATAAAATCAAAACTACCTGTTAGCACATGTCACATTTAATCATGTCTATATATAATCATGTATTCATGTCTACTCTACATATAATCATATATTCATGTCTATATAAAATCATGTAGATCAAATACATTATATATAATAGAAGACTATATATTCATGTCCAGATAAAACCATGTCACATATATTCAAGTCTATATAATTATGTCTATCTAAAATCATGTGCATATAAAATCATATATTCATGCCTATAAAATCAAAACTACCTGTTAGCACATGTCACATATAATCATGTCTATATATAATCATGTATTCATGTCTACTCTACATATAATCATATATTCATGTCTATATAAAATCATAAAATCATGTAGATCAAATACATTATATATAATAGAAGACTATATATTCATGTCATATGCACATTGGTGTATGTAAGCATATATGGACAGGTAGATATACAGGGTGTGTGTGTATATATTACAGGGTGTGTGTATATATTACAGGGATACACAATTGTGACTTGGTCATTTAGCATGTGCTTTGGTGGCATCAAGTAAGGGAATTACTTAGGCCACAACAGGTGTTTACTCTACCTTAGGTCAGTTCACAATTATGCACTTGGCACAGGTGCCTGTACAGGCAGGGTAAAACCCTAATTTTAACAAGATAACCCTAATTCTAACAAAAGAACCCTAATTCTAACAAAAGAACCCTAATTTTAACAACATAACCCTAATTTCGACCAGGTGCCTGTACATGTGCCTGTATAGTCTAACAAAAGAACCCTAATTTTAACAAAAGAACCCTAATTTCGTAATGAAAATAAAAGTTTCAAAGCCTAAATTGAACAATCGAAGAAGATGATCCCTAAACAAACTTCGTGCAAATTATTTCGGTGCATGCAGAACCCTAAATTCAGTTCGTGCTCTTCATTTAGGGTTTTCAGAATGAAATGAAGAGAATAAAACCATAACGAAGTGTGTTTCGTTGCATGCAGAACCCTAAACTCAGTTCGTGCTCTTCATTTAGGGTTTTCAGAATTAAATTATAAGAATAAAACCCTAAAATCATTCTTCGACGAAAAATAAGAAGAAGACAGAGAGAGGAGGGGGGGAAGAGAGGTACCCATCTGCGATTCTCCGATCGTCGCCTCTTCTCGTCTTCAGAAGATCGTCGTCGTCTCTCCTCGTCTTCAGCAGATCGTCGTCGCCCCCTTCTAGCACGTTCGTCGGTCCTGGGAAGAGGAAGAGTTACAGAGAGAGAGAGAGAGAGTTGGAGAGGGCGGGAATTGAGCCACTCCCCCGGCCCCACCCCTTATTTGTTGAGTGTACACGTGGACTGCACACGTGTACACTCCTTAACTGAGTTGGGATGCCACGTTGGCATTTCCGTGAGGCATTTGACAAAAAATGGTAACAGGGACCGTAATACACCATAATTAGAAGTTGTGTTACCACTAAGTAAGCAATAATAAATTAGGTACCGTTTTGTTAATTAGGTATAACTTGGGGTACCATGAAAGCAATTGAGCCCTCTCTTCCCCCCCCTCCCCCCTGCCCCACTCAGGCCACCCCCTCCTCCCGTACAGCCCCAGCCCCCCTCCCTCCCGCCCCGCCCCCCCTTCGGCCACCCCCCTCTCCCGCTTCCAGCCACCCCTCCCTCCCGCTTCCGGCCGTCTCCCCCCTCCCGCTTCCGTCCACCCTCCCCCAGCCAGCCCCCCCTCCTCCCACGCTGTCGTGCCCTAGGGGGAGAGGCGGGGGCGGGTGGCAGGAAGCGGGAGGGGGGGGGAGAGACGGCCGGAAGCGGGAGGGGGGGAGGCGGCCAGAAGCGGGAGGGGGGTGGCTGGAAGCGGGAGTGGGGGGGGTAATTTTTAAGTTTGACCAAGGGTATTTTCGTCCCAAAAAAATTTCGGGTATCAACTTGTTACAAAAAAAAGTTTATGGTATCAAGTTGAAAAACATGAATAGTTGAGGGTATCAATGTAGTGCCCCGTCCCTACATCGTGCCCCGTCTCCGTCCACGGGGTGCGCGAGAAAGGAACACTGTCGCTATCGATTTGGTCGGGACCGATAGGTCGGAATCGGCCGAGTCGATCGAACGGGAACGGTTGAATTAAGATCCATTCCACGTTATGGAATGGCTTCTTCGGAACCAAGTCCCATATTCAGCGGGTTGCGCCTCGAGGATTGGCTCTGCGGCTGAGTCGGGAGAGACCTCCCGTTGCTCTGGTTTTCATGCCGCACTTGAATTGGCTTTGGCTTTCGTTTTTGTGAATGCTTTCGATGGGTTTTCGTGACGCGTTTTCGAGCTCGCATTCATATCGAAATTCTTTGAAATACACAGTGTTCTAATCAGTTGCTTATGCGATTGCAGGTGATCGCGTAGGCGACGACAGCGCAGCCAACCGGTCGCTCGCTTGAAGCAAGCTAAGGCGAGTGGCTGACCTTCTTCGTCCCGTCCCTCTACTTCAAAACTCAATATGTGAAGTAAATTAAAAGCTTGTCATAATATCATAGAATCAACGAAATCGTGCCACGATACTTCATGAAACACTTGTTAACGAACTGCCGGTTCTGGAAATCGAAAACATGCTTCCCTATGCAATTATACTTGGTCTAGGCAAACCAATGAATGAATCAATTAATGTTTATCGCAACGATACGGTTAAATGACCAAATCAACTAAGTTCAAAGGAAAACGGTCATTGGACAACTTGTCGACAAGGTGTAGTTTCCTCGAACGGTTACCTAGGCCAAGGGACCGATTCGGCCCGGGAGGAACGAGTGTATAGTAAGCGCCAGCCCTTCATCGGCGCGAGTTATGCGGGAACTTTCACACAGGGCTCGCTACCCGATGCGAAAGGGTCACCGTCTAACTCAGCTATATGTCCGCGATGGCTTGAAATTGCCAGTGGCCTCCACACCCTTCACACTGCTTAACAAACGCACATGGCACGGGATGATTTTGATAGTTGCTCAATGTTATACAATTTCATATGCTTGCCGCCAAACATGTTAACATGCAAACCGAACAGGATGGTTAGAAAGATCATTGAACTAACTAGCTAACATGTTTACAAATTTCTTGAATCAAATGCAGAGCTTGGATTTAATTAGCCATTCGCCAGTACATGTGTATCGTGCTGATCCTCGCTCTTTGCAGGTCCCGCGAACCAGGAAGGATGCGCCAACTAGCAAGGCGACGTTCGTGACTTTTGAAGCTTCGGCCGTGCGTCGAAGACTATCTCTCAGCGACCCCACATTTTGAAGGCTCTCGACAGTCCAAGGAAAATGACTCAGCGTCCCTCCCATCCAGGTCAATGGAGTACTTGTATATATTGAGGGATGTGTGCAATGTATGGAACGGCCATCTCATCGGCACTCTTTTGTAATCGAGTCATGTTGTAGCCCGCGCGGCAATGAGTCTTGTGTCGGAGTCTGTAAAAAGATGTTCATTATCAATAAAGATCAAGTTTCCTTTACTTATTGTGTGTATCAATTTGTCTGCGTACTCTCTTAGATCTCGTGTCTCGGATTACCTTATGACTTGGCCTTGTGCGACAGCAAATTAGGTTCGCACGGCATCACGCCCGGGGGACGACTATCGATTCGACGGAATCGGGGCGTGACATAATGGTATCAGAGCACGGCTTTACGTCCTTGGCCTCTCGTGTCGAATTCTAGTCTCCGACCGTTGACCTCGTGTCGATGAGAAGAGTTGTTCCATACGCTGAACCCAGGACATTTTCTGAAACTAACGAGAGTTGCCTTCCTTTTTCCCTGCAGTTACGGGAGCTCAGGCGGAAGACGAGACGAGCGCTTCGAGCGGCTCGAGTGCTTCTAGGCCCGAGCATTCCGTTAACCCAACGGGAATGACGCCTACTGTAGCCGGATCTTCCGGCGACCCGATGCAACGTATGCTGCAAATGCTTGAAATGCAGCAACGTCAAAACGAGCTCCATCGTCAGCAAGCGGAGGCTCGTCAGGTTCAATTTGAGAATCGGTTCGAGGCTCAATTCAAGCTGCAGCAGCAGCAGCTGAATACCCTCCAACAGATCGTACAGTCGGTCGTCGGCAACAACAACTCAACGATGACACCTGCCGTGACCCAGCCTGCGGTTCGTTCCAACGAAGCTGAACCAGAGGCGCCCGTGCTTTCACCTGTAGCACCGAGAAGTTCTAACTTCGACGTGTCAAAATTCACGAAAAGCTGCCGCACTTCCTTCAACGGCACAGAAGATCCCGCGGTGGCGATCGACTGGCTGGAGGAGCTGGAAGATAAGTTCGAGCTTCTGGGTGTCGAGGACTCAAAGAAAGTCGCGTGTGCTCAACTTCTACTGCGAATGAACGCGCACGATTGGTGGGCTGTGCAGAAGCGGGCAATTCGACGTGAAGACGAGACGGCGGCGATCTCATGGGCGACATTCAAAAAGGCGTTCGAGACTGAATATCTTTCCGCAGCCGTGCGACAGGAGAAAGAAGATGAGTTCATGCAGTTAAAGCAGGGCAACATGACGGTGCGACAATATGTGGCCAAATTCAACAAACTGGCCAAATTTGCTGGGGACTTCCTACCTACCACCGCCAGCCGAGCTCGACGATTCGAAGTGGGCCTGCGATCAACCATCCGTGCGCATGTTTCGGTGGCCGAATACAAAACCATGGGCGAGGCACTCAACCACGCCATCCGTCTGGAGTCCGAGTATCCTCCTACTACTACCGGCGCTGTTCACTTTAATAACAAACGCCATAGTAATGCGGGAGGCAACAACGCACACAAGCGTCAAAATCGTGGCAACGGAAGCGGCAACCAGACGAAGGATCGAGTGGTCTGCACTTTCTGCGCCAAGGAGGGACACTTGATCAGCGAGTGCCGACTGAAGAACGGTACGTGCCTCGGGTGCGGCCGAGCCGACCATACCGTACGTGACTGCCCGAAGAAGAACCGAGGCCAAGCACCTCGGGCTCCACCGACCGCACCCCAGAATGGCCAAGACCGTCGCCCTAATGCTCAGGGCCGTGTCTACGCCATGACCCGAGACGAAGTCTATGCATCTGACACAGTCGTGACAGGTATACTGCAATTCAATAATAAACCTGCTCGTGTATTGTTTGATTCAGGTGCCACGCATAGTTTCATATCGGCGGACTTTGCCGCCGAGCACAATTTTCCCCTGACACCGCTCGGTCTCGAGCTCACTGTTAACATCCCGTCGGGCATGCCACTAGCTGCGAGTTTAGTCTGTGGAGACGGAATCATTTGTATAGGTGGTCAAAAGGTCAGTCTTGATGCGATAGTTCTAAATATAAAGGACTACGATATCATTCTGGGGATGGATTGGCTCGGTCCGTGCAACGCAACCATAGACTGCGCTGAGAAGAAAGTCACTTTCCGCATACCGGGAGTGCCTGAATTCTGCTACTCGTGTGGTGAGGCGTCGCCGACCTGCATGGTGATCTCTGCGATATCTGCTCGACGGATGCTGCATTCCGGGTGCGAAGGCTATCTGGCTTCCGTTCGAGACATGCGACAGGATAGTGCAAACGCGGGTCAGACCGACGTTGTGGCAGAAATCCCCGATGTGTTCCCGGACGAGTTGCCCGGCATGCCGCCCGATCGAGAGATTGAGTTCACTATCGATACCTTCCCCGACACTCGACCGATCTCGAAGACCCCGTACAGAATGGCCCCTGCAGAGCTTAAAGAACTCAAGGTGCAGTTACAGGAATTGCTCGACAAGGGATTCATCCGACCCAGCGTCTCGCCGTGGGGAGCGCCCGTACTATTTGTCAAGAAGAAGGACGGCTCTATGCGTCTTTGTATCGACTACCGCGAGCTGAATAAAGCTACCGTCCGGAACAAGTATCCCCTGCCCCGCATAGATGATCTGTTCGATCAGCTCCAAGGAGCCACGGTGTTCTCTAAAATTGATCTGCGTTCGGGTTATCATCAACTCAAGATCAAGCCGGACGATGTGCCGAAGTCTGCCTTCCGCACTCGATACGGCCATTACGAGTTCCTGGTAATGCCGTTCGGCCTAACGAACGCCCCTGCTGCCTTCATGGATTTAATGAATCGGGTGTTCCGACCCTTCCTCGACAAGTTCGTAGTGGTCTTTATCGACGATATACTCGTCTACTCGAAGAATAAGCAGCAGCATACTGAGCATCTGCGGACCGTGCTTCAGACCCTTCGAGAAAATCAACTATACGCGAAGCGAAGCAAATGTGAATTCTGGCTTAGCAGCGTCGCATTCCTCGGACACATCATTTCTGCTGAAGGCATTGCAGTCGACCCAAAGAAAGTTGAAGCCGTTGTCGATTGGAAGCGGCCAGCGTCCGTCGGCGAGATTCGAAGTTTCCTTGGCCTAGCTGGATACTACCGACGCTTCGTGAAAGACTTCGCGAAGATCGCATCGCCTCTGACTCGCCTCACCCAGAAAGGAGTCGCCTTTGAATGGTCAGACGACTGTGAAGCTGCGTTCCAAGAGTTGAAGCAGAGGCTCGTCTCGGCCCCGATACTCGCACTTCCAGAAGGGACTGAGGGTTTTCAGATATTTAGCGACGCGTCCGGTCAGGGCTTGGGGTGCGTGCTGATGCAGCGGAACAAGGTGATATCTTTTGCGTCCCGACAGCTAAAGCCGCACGAGAAAAATTATCCCACGCACGACCTGGAGTTAGCGGCGATTGTGTTTGCGTTGAAATTGTGGCGCCACTATCTCTATGGTGTGGCGTGCACGATCTATACCGATCACAAGAGCCTCAAGTATCTATTCACGCAGAAGGAGCTGAACTTGCGGCAAAGGCGTTGGCTGGAACTAATCAAGGATTACGACTTGACTATCGACTACACGCCGGGAAAGGGAAATGTTGTGGCAGACGCTTTGAGTCGGAAGTACCTTGCCTCGTTATCCATCGACCCTCGACTGCTACGCGACCTTGAAGAGATGGGCATCGAGCTCCGAGTCAGATTCCGGAACGTGCAGTTGGCAAAGTTACAGTTGGAGCCGAGCTTGCTGAATAAGATCAAGACCGCTCAGACGGACGATTCGTACCTGAAGAAAGTGCGAGAGCTAATTTCGACAGGCAGGACGACCGACTTTGCGGAAGACGAAACCGGCGTGCTTCGATTGAAGGGTAGGCTATGCGTTCCGGACGATTCAGAACTTAGAAAGGAGATCCTGGCGGAGGCGCACTATGCGAAATACACTTTGCATCCAGGCAGTACCAAAATGTATAAGGACCTCCGCACGACCTTTTGGTGGCACGGGATGAAGAGAGATGTGGCGCTCTTCGTGTCGCAATGCATGGCCTGTCAGCAGGTGAAAGCTGAGCATCAGCGACCGGGCGGGGAGATGCAGAACCTCGCTATTCCCGAGTGGAAGTGGAATCATGTCACTATGGATTTTATTGTTGGCCTGCCGAAGACACCACGGGGGAACGACGCCATCTGGGTCATCGTCGATCGATTAACCAAGTCAGCGCACTTTATCGCCATCAAAGTTACTTGGAGCGTTGATCGCCTGGCGCAGATTTATCTTGACGAGATAGTACGGCTGCACGGAGTTCCAGTATCCATCGTCTCTGATCGGGATTCACGGTTCATGTCGTGATTCTGGAGTAGCCTTCAGTCGGCGCTGGGAACCAAGTTGCAGTTCAGCTCAGCTTACCATCCTCAGACCGACGGCCAAACGGAGCGCGTCAACCAGATTCTTGAAGACATGCTACGGCTCTGCGCTATCGACTTCAAATCAAGCTGGGACGTCCACCTACCGCTGGCGGAATTTGCATACAACAATAGCTACCAATCCAGCATCCAAATGGCGCCGTATGAAGCCTTGTACGGCCGGAAGTGCAGATCTCCTATTTGCTGGGATGAAGTCGGGGAACGGCAGATACTCGGCCCGGAGCTGGTAGAACAGACTGTGGAAAAGGTCAAGCTCATTCGGGAAAGATTAAAGACCGCACAGAGTCGCCAGAAAAGCTACGCGGACATTCATCGTCGACCACTCGAGTTTCAAGTAGGCGATCACGTATTCCTCAAGGTGTCGCCCATGCGGGGAGTTAGTCGGTTCGGCGCGAAAGGAAAGCTGAGTCCGAGATTCGTTGGGCCGTTCGAAATACTTGAACGGGTCGCGCCAGTGGCCTATAAAATTGCCCTACCACCGGCGCTTGAAGGTGTTCACAATGTCTTCCATGTCTCTCAATTGCGGAAGTACGTGCACGACCCGAGCCACGTGGTAGATTTTGGCCAGCTGGAGCTAAAGTCTGACTTATCCTACGTTGAAGAACCAGTTCGAATCATAGAACGCAAGGATAAGCTGCTGCGCAATCGAGCGATCCCTCTTGTCCGCGTCCTCTGGAAGAACTACTCGGTCGAAGAGTCGACGTGGGAGCTTGAATCGGAGATGAAGGATAAATTCCCTTCATTGTTCTCGTAGAGGTAGGTTTCATCTTTAAAGTTTCGAGGACGAAACTTTTTATTAGTTGGTTATGGTGTAGTGCCCCGTCCCTACATCGTGCCCCGTCTCCGTCCACGGGGTGCGCGAGAAAGGAACACTGTCGCTATCGATTTGGTCGGGACCGATAGGTCGGAATCGGCCGAGTCGATCGAACGGGAACGGTTGAATTAAGATCCATTCCACGTTATGGAATGGCTTCTTCGGAACCAAGTCCCATATTCAGCGGGTTGCGCCTCGAGGATTGGCTCTGCGGCTGAGTCGGGAGAGACCTCCCGTTGCTCTGGTTTTCATGCCGCACTTGAATTGGCTTTGGCTTTCGTTTTTGTGAATGCTTTCGATGGGTTTTCGTGACGCGTTTTCGAGCTCGCATTCATATCGAAATTCTTTGAAATACACAGTGTTCTAATCAGTTGCTTATGCGATTGCAGGTGATCGCGTAGGCGACGACAGCGCAGCCAACCGGTCGCTCGCTTGAAGCAAGCTAAGGCGAGTGGCTGACCTTCTTCGTCCCGTCCCTCTACTTCAAAACTCAATATGTGAAGTAAATTAAAAGCTTGTCATAATATCATAGAATCAATGAAATCGTGCCACGATACTTCATGAAACACTTGTTAACGAACTGCCGGTTCTGGAAATCGAAAATATGCTTCCCTATGCAATTATACTTGGTCTAGGCAAACCAATGAATGAATCAATTAATGTTTATCGCAACGATACGGTTAAATGACCAAATCAACTAAGTTCAAAGGAAAACGGTCATTGGACAACTTGTCGACAAGGTGTAGTTTCCTCGAACGGTTACCTAGGCCAAGGGACCGATTCGGCCCGGGAGGAACGAGTGTATAGTAAGCGCCAGCCCTTCATCGGCGCGAGTTATGCGGGAACTTTCACACAGGGCTCGCTACCCGACGCGAAAGGGTCACCGTCTAACTCAGCTATATGTCCGCGATGGCTTGAAATTGCCAGTGGCCTCCACACCCTTCACACTGCTTAACAAACGCACATGGCACGGGATGATTTTGATAGTTGCTCAATGTTATACAATTTCATATGCTTGCCGCCAAACATGTTAACATGCAAACCGAACAGGATGGTTAGAAAGATCATTGAACTAACTAGCTAACATGTTTACAAATTTCTTGAATCAAATGCAGAGCTTGGATTTAATTAGCCATTCGCCAGTACATGTGTATCGTGCTGATCCTCGCTCTTTGCAGGTCCCGCGAACCAGGAAGGATGCGCCAACTAGCAAGGCGACGTTCGTGACTTTTGAAGCTTCGGCCGTGCGTCGAAGACTATCTCTCAGCGACCCCACATTTTGAAGGCTCTCGACAGTCCAAGGAAAATGACTCAGCGTCCCTCCCATCCAGGTCAATGGAGTACTTGTATATATTGAGGGATGTGTGCAATGTATGGAACGGCCATCTCATCGGCACTCTTTTGTAATCGAGTCATGTTGTAGCCCGCGCGGCAATGAGTCTTGTGTCGGAGTCTGTAAAAAGATGTTCATTATCAATAAAGATCAAGTTTCCTTTACTTATTGTGTGTATCAATTTGTCTGCGTACTCTCTTAGATCTCGTGTCTCGGATTACCTTATGACTTGGCCTTGTGCGACAGCAAATTAGGTTCGCACGGCATCACGTCCGGGGGACGACTATCGATTCGACGGAATCGGGGCGTGACAATCAAAGTACAATTAAGCCAAAATAATATTTTGTTTCAACCAAATATGGTCGCTAATAATATTTCATTTTATTTTATTTTATTTTTTTAGGTGTTCTTTTTTTCGGACGAACCAGCAACGTCAAGCCAAGGGGGAATTCGAATCGCGCATATCCCCACGGGACCCTTCGGTGTATCCAAAGGACTACATCCCACGGACAAATTGTTAATTTGTCATAGGCATACAAAAAAATTAGAGATTTGACGATCATGTATATGCATACAGAACTATCAAAATTTTGACACGTATATATACACAATATATGTAGGTATTTATGCAAGACAATTTAATTTTTGACACTTCTTAAGAAACCAAATTTTGATGTCTCCTAATATTTTGTGTTGTCCTTTTATGGATGATCTTTTTTTATCAAATTTATAATAAAAATATTTTGATAATTTTTTAGAACTTTGTTACCGAAGTGGTCTAAGTGCTTTTGTGGGATGTATGAGAGATTAGTTACGAGCTAACTTAAAAGGGGAAATATATCAAAAAAACAAAATGGGAATAAGAAGAGAGAGTAGCGTGGTATGTAATAGTTATGTTATCCACTTTTTTATTAGTTGTCACGAGCTTGTGAGGGCTTGAGTTAGGACTACGTTTTAGAATATTTTTCATGAGTTAAAAGTATTTTTATCAATAGCAAGATTGTTACACTCAAATGTAAGTTATTTTATAACAAATATATTATGCTAGATTTTCATGAAATTAACATAATAAGACGCTCAAAATTGCCCCTTAAACACTATTTCAATAACTTTAAAAAAATTACTATAATATATTAACTCCTACCTCGTTCCTTTTCAACCTACAAATTAATCCTAACCCTCGTCACGAAGTTGCAGAACAACATAGTCATCGTTGTCGCATTGTGCAAATATGCTACAACTAGGTTGCCATGAGCATTGTTGCTTGCTATGTGGGGATTGTAGAGGGGTGGGGTGAATTATTTTGTGTCTGTGTGTGCGTGTGGGTGTGTGGATGGGTTACCTGATCATAACATCATTTTTCCAATCCTACACACGTTATAGCAACCAACGACCATACACATGGTAGAAATGTACAAATTTTGAAATACCTAGTAAGGGTGTATATTTGTCGGTTAAGCGATCGGATGTACAATTTTGGTAATCAAACTGACTTGGTAGTTATACGATTTATATAACCAAGAATTTTTTAAATAACCCAAAACCGACCGGTTCACTTGTCTTACTAGGCTCATGGGTGGTCATTAATTCGGTTAATAATTGATGCGAAAATTGGAAGGCCTATACTTTTAGGCCCAAAATGTCACCATACATGACTTAACTTATTCAACTGTTTGCCCTAAATCTAATTATCTAATAAGAGAGAAGAGTTGGTAGTTGTAATGATAAAAGTCAAAAGAGCATGAGGTTTTAGAATGTAAATAAATAAAGAATTCTAAGGTTTACTTATAAAAGTATTAAGTTGATACATGTAATTGTGACAGAAAACCTAACAAAAGTATTAACTTGTAAATCGAAAATTGTTTTGATAGAGAAAGTGGCAACAAATATTGACATACAGCTCTTCTCCTCTAACCAAATCAACTGTAACCATGTCAAACTGTAGTTATTAGGTTTTACTTCTGTTTAATCAGCTATAAATTTGCAATTCTTTTAGCTGAATTGGAAAGCTTACATTATAAAAGGTTACATTTTCCCAATGAAGATTATTGGATATAAAAAACATTTAACATTCCCCCACAATTTTGTACTAAAAAGGAAAATCTCACAACTTTGCGCCACTAGAATACTAGTTATAAAAAATATAATGAAACCATAATAAAAGGTTTTTTCTAAGGACATCACACTTTTTACTTGGATGCAGTACAAAAATGTTCAAAAAAAATTACAAATTTGCCATCCATTTTTTTACTTGGGGGCAGCCCAAGCAAGTCCTAGGACTGCCAGCAAGTTGGCAGAAATGGGCTGACGAAGTCGGCGTAGTCGCGGTTGACGAGGTCGAGGAGCTCGGACTCGAGGGAGGCGAGGTGGTGGCGGAGCTCGCGGGAGAGGGAGTCGAGGGGGACGAAATACAATCACGGGAGTCGAGGGAGTCATGGGAGAGGGAGGCGAGGTGGTGGCGGAGCTCGCGGGAGAGGGAGTCGCGGTTGACGAGGTCGAGGAAGGATGAGGGGGAAGGAGGAGGTGGCTGCTGCTGCTCCTCCTCCACGCCCTCCTCCTCCTCCTCCTTCTGCTGCTGCTGCTCCTTCTGCTGATGGTGGCGCCGTCGCTGGTAGTGGTGGTGACGGTGGCGGTGGCTGCTGGTAGTGGTGGTGGCGCCACCGCCAGAGAAAGGAGGAGGAGGAGGAGGAAAGAGAAGAGGAAAGAAATTAGGGTTTGGGGGATCTTCCCGTCGCTGGTAGTGGTGGTGGCGGTGGCGGTGGCTGCTCGTAGTGGTGGAGGAAGGAGGCGGCGGTGGCGGTGGCTGCTGGTAGTGGTGGTGGGGCCGCCGCCAGAGGAAGGAGGAGGAGGAAAGAGAAGAAGGAAGAAATTAGGGTTTGGGGGGTTGGGCTGCCCCGAAGTAAATTGTGGATGCCCCCCAGAAATTTCTCCACCTATTTGGGCTGCCCCCAAGTAAGAGCTGCCCCTAGTAAATATGGTGGTGCCCTTAGAAATTACCTAATAAAAAGAAGTTTGATAAATGAGAATAGCAATTTGCCAAAAAAATATTTTAAGGTACCAACTGCAAATGTTTGATTGTCGATGATATTAGAGCAATTAGCCTTTCCGGTATTTCATACAGAGGTAGGGGTGGGCACGGGTCGGACCGGGCCCAAATTTGTTGGGACCCGGACCGGACCCGTTACTTGGCGGGACGGGGCGGGACGGGACGGGTCCAAAAAAATATTGGACCCGGACCGGACCCGACCCGTTTGAAACGGGTCCGAAACGGGTCGACCCGCGGGTCCAAACGAGTCCAAAAAAAAGTTTTAAAAAATTCTATAATAGTAAACATTTACATATGTTATATTATCTATAAGAACAAAACAAGTCTAATGTCTTCCCAAACTTCTAGAATTTGTTTAGTAAACAATAAGATATTCTATTATGTATAGACTATAATAACAAAAAATGCTAAAAATTGATATAAAAAAATATATACTCCTAGAAACGGGTCGGGCCGGGGTCCCGTTTATTTTGAAAATAGGACCCGCCCCGACCCGTTAATGTCACACGACCCGCCCCGGCCCGCCCCGTTTAAATTTTAAAATTTAGGAACCGGCTTGTTTAGACATTTTACGGTTCGGGCCGGGTCGAAACCGCGGGTCCTAGAACCGTATGCCCACCCCTATACAGAGGTATTGAAAATGGAAATGTTACTTATAAATAAATAAATTTTATTTACAACAATAAAAGTTTACAACAAATATGCCAATTGCACTGCTCCTGCACCATCAGTCACAGACAAACCACTTGCACCAACCAATGCAATCAAACAACTACTTCTGCAATCTCTCAAAGAAAAATAGGTTTATGTGTTCCAGTACATTGCTGCAACCTTGGAACAATTCTTAGACCAACTTTGTTTTGCGCATCGTTTGGTTCACGGAAAGGAAAGGAAACCAATTCTTTGTTTTTTCTCTTTTTTTTTTTTTTCGGTGTTGGAAAGGCTGGAAAATTTGGGAGGAAAAGTAAAAAAAATTGGGGTGAAGAAGTGAATATGTGAGTGAGAGAATCAATTTTCCATATTTTCCTTTTCCTTCAGAATCAATTTTCTTTACTGCTCATTTCGTTTGGCATCCGAACACAATAAATGAATTATTTTCCTTTCTCAGTGCCCTGATTCTGTGAACCAAACATGGCCTCAAGGTACTGGGAAAGAAAAACTATTTCTTTTGTGCATGAATACAAAAAGAAATTAGAAGTATAGAAATGATTCCCGAAAGAAAGAAAATATTGGGAGAAAATGGTCTCCCCATTCGCCAAAAAAAAAATCACTTTTCCTTCCAATTTTCCCAAACCTTCTATGAAAATTATAATTTTCCAAAGAAAAGAAAAACAATAAAGAATTAATTTCCTTTTCTTTCCTTTCCGCGAACCAAATGAAGCCTAGGATAACAGTTCCTCCTTTCTGAATTCAGACCAAGCAAACTCATTGCAAGTTTGTAACAATATGAAACAAGGAAGCTGTACAAATCCCCCTATTCAGCAGAACAGTCAAATTGAAATATAAGTTGCACTTTTGAGAGAGATTGATCAAACATACAAATTGGAATTGTTTTCAATATATATATTATATATATCAAGCACTGCAGAAACTGATAACAGTTTGGAGGAAAAAGTATCATTCCAAGTCGACAATCCCAAAATTAGAGAGAAGGATCTTTACTTGCTGAACAAAATCCGAACCAGTAGCATACTCTGTTAGCAACCCAACAGCAAAACCGAACATAGCCCATCTGCATTAAATTATGGTAACAGAGTGCAATTAGACTCTCCCAAAATCAATTACTAATCTGGAGGAGCCAATCTCTCAAAGTGAATCACTGTGAAAAAAACATTCGTAAATTGAAGTATACCAAGCACACTACCATGAGAAACTTTGCTTATCTTAGTTCTGCAGCAAGTGAAGGTCTAATCAGTAGTATCATATAGTATCATATGATCATATGCTCATTAGCAAATGGTTGGTTGTCTTGAAATGTTCTCAATCAATCTTTGTGGTTATCAGTACTAGATAGTCGATTAAGTGCGTCTCAGTGCCACCGAGGCTCACGCTAATGCAAGATCTTGGTAGGGAGCAGCACGGTTCCGCAGGCCTTCGGTTCCGCGGCTTAGCTGTTCCGCGGGAGTTCTATGATGTCGTTCCGCAAAACTATTGTTGTGTCTAAAAGCCGCGATTTGAATTACTGTTGGTAATTGCCTCACTTAAGAGGGAATGGTTCTTGATCTTCCATTCACCTCTTTAATGGACAGTTACAGTAGCTTTCTCTCCTATTTAAGTGTCACTTCGGCACTTGGTGACTCTGTGAGAGAAGATCGAATTTCACAGAGAAAGATAAAATTTTGATCTCAAGGAGCAAAGTTTTGCTTGAGAGCTAGGCACTAGTCCAAGAATTTATAAGCACGTTCCTCATAGTCCAGGGGTGGAGATGATAATGGCCGTTCCAAAAGCTATTCTAAACTTGTTGGTTCATGGGAGCGGACAATGCTCGAATCTTGCTTTCAGCAACGATGTTCTTTATCATCCCCGTAGCTGCAACAACAAATTTTCTAGCAGTTCATCACTGGAGTCGAGAGTTTTGCTCTTTTACTAGCAACTATATTGCTTTCTTTCAGCATCTTCACATCTTGCTTTCTAGCAGTTTTCAATGATGCCACCACTTTTGTGGTTATTAGCAATTTCTCTTGTTGTTTCACCACTTATGTGGTTGCACTATGCTTATGAAGAGAGAGAAGTACATCAATATTTATCGGCTGGTAGGTGATACTGTTCAAGGCGGTGCTCCTATAATTTCTACGGTGATAAAGTTTGATATCCAGGATGGTTCATTTGCAGCTGGTCAACCTTCCATGGCTCACAAACGAGAAGTCAATATTATTGATCCCGTGCGACGTTGGTTATTTTCGGAATACTCTAACATGGACGAAATAGTAGAAATGTGTTGGAGTGGGTGGGGTTCCCAACCTATGTGGAGAATACCCCGGAGAGCGACGAGCGCCATCCGTGTGTCGGAGAAGCTCAGGGAGTGCATGGATCCTATTTTGGAACATATATGGTAAAAAAATATATGATTGGATTTCCATATTTACTTTGATCATATATTTATGATTGGAACCTTCATATAGTAGTTTTCCATATAATTGGACTTCCAATTATGGCAAGCCAATTATGATTGGATTTCCATTAAATATATGATTGATGTATATTGTAAGTTTCCATATATATTGGCCTTCCATGTATGGATTACCAAGGGCTTATAAAAGGGTGATGCATGCTAGTTATAAAATCATCTCAAAACAAGAGTGCTTTACAATCTTTGAGAGAGAGAGGATTAAGGACTATTGTGAAGGAGAGATTGCTTCGAATATTTTTCGGCATCTCTTGTTCTTCGGAGTCCGCAATCAAATTTTTTTTTTCTTTCAAGTGAGTTGTGGTGATCCGTGTTGGATCGGGAGGAGCTTGTAGAGGGTGTATTCTCTTTATTCCATTAGTGGAGGTTCTTCAGGGTTGGACTCTGATCGTCCCGTGGTTTTTCCCGCAAGGGTTTTTCACGTCAAAAATCTGTGTATGCGATTGTGTTTGGCATTTTTGGTTTGTGTGCTTTTGCTCGGTTCTCTCGCAGGACTTTCTGGTTTGGGAGAACGGTTTTCGTGCTTCGTTCCCAACAGAGTGGTATCAGAGCTTTGGGTTCAAAGAAGTGTCAGGAGTTGACAATCAAACCAGAAAGCAGAGATGGACGCGAAGCCGGTGCGCATGGTGAACCTGAACGGTACCAACTACCATTATTGGCGGAGCAAGATGAAGATTTGTTGTTCGTTAAGAAGCTGCATCTTCCAGTATTTGCATCCGAGAAGCCCAGTGACAAATCCGATGAGGACTGGAACTTCGAACATATACAGGTGTGTGGGTACATGCGGCAATTCGTTGACGAGAACGTGTACAACCACGTTGCTAATATTGAGCACGCGAAGACGTTATGGGACAAGCTGGAATCTTTGTACGCGAAGAAGACCGGGTTAAACAAGTTGTTCCTGATCCGGACGATGATGGGTCTGCGGTACAAAGATGGGACATCCATTACGGATCACTTGAGTGAGTTCCAGGGCGTGGTGGACCAGCTATCCTCGATGGGAGTCAAGTTCGACGACGAGGTTCAGGGACTTTGGTTGCTATGTATATTGCCAGACTCGTGGGAGAGTACGAGTATCTATGATCGCTTCTGCTCCGGAAGGCGTGGTCAGTCTGGAGTTTGCCAAGAGCGGAGTACTGAATGAAGAGATGCGGAGACGTTCTCAGGACACTTCATCCACATCCCATCACTCAGAGGCACTAGTTTCAGAGAGCCGCGGAAGGGGCAAAAGCAGGGGTCCAGGTGGTGGCAGAGACAAAAGCAAAGGAAAGTCCAAGGGTCGGTACGAGAACTCAGAGTGTTACCACTGTGGCAAGAAGGGCCACATCAAGCGGAACTGTTTCGCTTGGAAGAGAGAGAAGGACGACAAGGAGAAGCAAGATGAGAACACTACAGCGGCGGCTTCGATACATGGAGGCGATGTGATCGTCGTAGGTGATGAGGTTGTCACAAACCTCGCCTGCGATGACAATTCTTGGTTGGTGGACTCAGGGGCTTCAGCACATGTATCTCACAACAGGGCACTATTTGTCACTTACACGACAGGCGACTGTGGAGTGTTAAAAATGGGCAATGGAGATATGTCAAAGGCGGTTGCCGTTTGAGATGTGCATTTGAGGACGAAGACGGGTGCAGTTCTTGTTCTCAAAGATGTTCGTCATGTCCCTGATATCCGTTTCAACCTGGTGTCGGTTGGAAGGTTGGATGACGAGGGATTCTTCAGTCTCTTCTGGAATAGTCAGTGGAAGCTTTCCAGAGGTTCGATGGTGATTGCCAGAGGAAGCAAGAAGTCCGGTCTCTACTATCTGGAGGGGAGCGCACAAGGAGCACAGGAGGTGAACGCAGTCAGTGATGCGTCTACCGAGTTGTGGCACAGGCGGCTCGACCATATCAGCGAGAAGGGGATGAGCTACTTGGTGAACAGGAAGGTGATTCCAGGGCTCAAGTCTACAAAGTTGGAGAAGTGCACGCACTGCTTAGCTGGAAAGCAAAATAGGGTGTCTTTCCAAAGTCACCCAAGTTCAAGGAAGCCGGCGTTGCTCGAGTTGATTCACTCGGATGTCTGCGTTCCTATGAAGGTAAAATCTATTGGTGGTGCTTCTTACTTTGTAACTTTTATTGATGACTGTTCCAGGAAGGTTTGGATCTATGTCTTAAAGACCAAGGATCAGGTGCTGCCCACTTTCAAAGAGTTTCAGGCATTTGTTGAAAGAGAGACGGACAAGAAGTTATTGTGTGTTCGGTCCGACAACGACGACGAATACATTGGTCCCTTTGATACGTATTGCAGAGAGCAAGGGATACGACACCAGAAGACTCCGCCCAAGACACCTCAGCTCAATGGTGTAGCGGAGCGCATGAACAGGACACTGATGGAGAGGGTACGGTGTTTGCTGTCAGAAGCAAATTTGCCAGGCAGTTATTGGGGTGAGGCTCTTTTCACAGCTGTTTATGTTATTAATTTATCTCCTAGTGCTCCTTTGCAGGGTGATGTGCCTGACAAAGTATGGTACGGCAAAGAGCCGTCATACAATCACCTGCGAGTGTTTGGCTGTAAGGCCTTCGTGCATGTACCGAAGGACGAGAGGTCCAAACTTGAGCCGAAGACGAGGCGATGCGTCTTTGCCGGCTACGGTCGAGATGAGTTTGGCTATAGACTCTACGACCCGGTGGGAAGAAAGCTCTACAGAAGCAGGGACGTGGTATTCATCGAGGATCAGACCATGACCAACACTCAGGATTTCGAGACGCTTTCTGAGGCTGAGGAATTGCCTGAGTTAGAGTCATTTCGCTTCGAGCAGTTTCCAGAGGACATCGCAGAGGATCCAATTATGGGGGAGCCAGTACATGGAGTTGCTCCCAACCTTGATCATCAGCCTGCTGATGGTGGTCAGGGTGTCCTTCAGGAGGATGAGCATGCCGGAGAGGCGATTCCTGAAGAGGAGGAGGCTGTTGGTATACAGCCAGCACCAGTGGCTCCACAGAGAAGGAGCGACAGAGAGCGTCGACCATCTACGAGATACTCACCGGGTGAGTATGTGCTATTGACTGATGGGGGAGAGCCCGAAAGTTTTGCAGAGGCTATGGAAGACGAACACAAGCATGAGTGGCTGGAGGCTATGCAGGAGGAGATGAGTTCCTTACACGCCAATTCCACTTATGAACTGGTGCGGTTGCCAAAGGGCAAGAAGGCTTTGAAGAATCGATGGGTGTTTAGAGTGAAGCAAACGGATGATGCTACTCGCCCTCGATGCAAAGCGAGGCTGGTAGTTAAAGGCTATGGTCAGCGGAAATGTGTGAATTATGATGAGATTTTTTTGCCAGTCGTCAAACAGTCGTCTATTCGGGTGGTGCTAGCATTGGCAGCCAGTTTCGACTTGGAGGTCGAGCAGATGGACGTGAAGACGGCATTCCTCCACGGTGATCTTGAGAAGGAGTTATACATGGAACAGCCAGAGGGATTATGTGAGAAGGGCAAGTCACATTTGGTCTGCCGGTTGAGGAAGAGCTTGTATGGTCTGAAGCAGGCTCCGAGGCAGTGGTACAGAAAGTTCGAGTCGTTTATGGGAGAGCATGGCTATGCACGGACGACGTCGGATCACTGTGTATTTGTGAGGTATTTTGCCGATGATGATTTCATTGTTTTATTGCTCTATGTAGATAACATGTTATTAGTGGATCGGAATGCCACTATGATAGCAGAGTTGAAGCGCCAACTGGACGTAGCCTTCTCTATGAAGGATTTGGGTGCAGCAAAGACTATTCTTGGGATGGAGATCAGCCGAGAGAGAGTCCAAGCTGCTACGCTTGTCCCAAAAGAAGTACATTCACCGAGTACTTCAGCGTTTCGGGATGGACGGGTCGAAGAAAGTGAGTTGCCCCCTTGCAGCTCACTTTAAGTTCACTGAGGAGCAGCGTCCATCTACCGAGGACGAAAAAGAAGATATGGAGCGGGTTCCATATGCTTCAGCTGTGGGGAGCCTTATGTATGCTATGGTGTGTACGAGGCCAGACATCGCTCATGCAGTTAGCACTGTTAGCAGGTATCTTTCAAATCCTGAAAGGGTACATTGGAGTGCGGTCAAATGGATTATACGATACCTTCAGGACACTGCCGATTGGAGACTTTCTTTTGGTGGTGACGAGCCGAAGATGGTTGGGTATACCGACACTGATATGGCTGGAGATGTAGACACGAGACGATCGACTTCGAGCTATGTGATGATGTTTGCCGGAGAAGCGGTATCGTGGCAGTCGCGGTTGCAGAAGTGTGATGCCTTGTCGACGACGGAGGCGGAATACATTGCAGCGACGAAGGCTTTGCAAGGAGCTGCTGTGGATGAAGAAGCTGTTGCAGGAAATGGGGTTGAAGCAAGAGCAGTATACTTTGCTTTGCGACAGAGTGCTATTCACCTTGTGAAGAATCAGACCTTTCATAGCCGGTCCAAGCACATCGAGACTCGGTATCATTGGATATGAGATGTGGTTGAGAAGAAGGACGCGATGCTTGAGAAGGTCCATACTGATGACAATGGAGCTGACATGCTCACGAAGGTTCTACCAAGGGGAAAGTTTGAGTACTGCAGGCAGATCGTCGGGATGACGAGTTCCTCCACCTAGTTGTGAAGGGGGGGATTTGTTGGAGTGGGAGGGGTTCCCAACCTATGTGGAGAATATCCCGGAGAGCGACGAGCGTCATCCGTGTGTCGGAGAAGCTCGGGGAGTGCATGGATCCTATTTTGGAACATATATGGTAAGAAAATATATGATTGAATTTCCATATTTACTTTGATAATATATTTATGATTGGAACCTTCATATAGTAGCTTTCCATATAATTGGACTTCCAATTATGGCAAGCCAATTATGATTGGATTTCCATTAAATATATGATTGATGTATATTAGAAGTTTCCATATATATTGGCCTTCCATGTATGGATTACCAAGGGCTTATAAAAGGGTGATGCATGCTAGTTGTAAAATTATCTCAAAACAAGAGTGCTTTACAATCTTTGAGAGAGAGAGAGGATTAAGGACTATTGTGAAGGAGAGATTGCTTCGAATATTTTTTCGGCATCTCTTGTTCTTCGGAGTCCGCAATCAAAAATTTTCTTCTTTCAAGTGAGTTGTGATGATCCGTGTTGGATCGGGAGGAGCTTGTAGAGGGTGTATTCTTTTTATTCCATTAGTGGAGGTTCTTCAGGGTTGGACTCCGATCGTCCCGTAGTTTTTTCCGCAAGGGTTTTCCACGTCAAAAATCTTTGTGTCTGCGATTGTGTTTGGCGTTTTCCGTTTTTGTGCTTTTGCTCGGTTCTCTCGCAGGACTTTCTAGTTTGGGGGAACGGTTTCCGTGCTTCGTTCCCAACAAAATGAAGTGTGAATTCGAGCCAGACTCAATTTGGGAGTCAATTTGTGACTAGGCGACTGGTGCCCCAGGGAGAGGAGGTGGTTCGTGAGATCGAGATTATTGTTTGAAGACTGAAGGATATAGGTTGCTAGATGCTTGTTGAGTCGGATGATGAATATGATCCAATGTGGTAATTGTTAAGATTAGCTCACATTATGAATCATAATAATAAGAGGATTGAAGAAAAGTCTTAGTCCTAGTCTTACCTAGTCAATGAGTTCTAAATATGAAAACATATGTTATTTTCACATAGGATTTGATTTCGATAATATGGACACATAACATGTTACATAAAGGGTCCTAAGGTTCCTTGTGTAGATAACAATTTGTGCTCAAAGAAATGTGCCACCTCAAAGAGAGAAAAAAAAGTGAGAAGAAATAGAGAGGTTGAATAAAAAAGAAATTAGGTTTCTCATATCATCTTTGGGTCTAATCTCTAATAAGTTTTTGTATTCTCCTTGTATACTTTCTCTGGTAGTTGGGGTTACGGAGTCGTAGCGATCTTGTAAAGTTTTGTAATCTTATTTAGTAGTGATCTCCCTCTCCATGTATACTTAATTCTTGCGTGTTTTTGCATTGAATTGTGTGATCTTTATTTTTATTTTTTTTGCATAAATCAACCATGGTGTTTGGTGTGGTCTTTATTAGGGTAAAGTGCAATTAAACCCTTCTTAGAGTTGCCTCGTTCGCAAAATAAGACCTTTTAGAAAACTTAAGCAGTTTGCACCTCCTGCAAACCATGTTTTGCTCAGAATACCCCTTTCCGTCAAATTGACGTTAGAAGTAGCCGTTAGCACCCAATTTTAGGAGAGATGAATTTTTCTACTCCCCAAAATACCCCTCTATTGTACCGTTAGGGACAGCAGTCTATTCCATTCTCTATATATAGGATTGTTTGAAGGAAGCTTGTTTGAAACATAACATTAAATAAAAACTTTCTATTTTCTACATATTTGACCTGTTGGCTGGTAGGGAAAATAACGTTTTATTTTTTTTATATTCCTTTTTATTTTACTTATTTGCTATCATTTAATGTGTTGAAGCTTTTTCTTACCTACAGATCTCAAATCCAATTGCAAATTATGGCCAGTAGCTCGCAATCTTCATTCTCAAGACGTCCAAATAGAAATTATGGAAGAACAATTTATTGCTATTGTGGATTAATTAGTCCACTGAAGACTTCATGGACACCAACCAATCCTGGAAGAAGATTTTACGGATGTGCAAATTTTTCAACAAATTCTTGTGGTTTTCTACTATGGGAGGATGAGAAACTTTCAGAACACTATCAAATTCTAATGTGGAATTTAATGAAAGAAGTAAAGGAGCATCGAGGCCAAGGTTTACAGCCTATTCCAAGAGAATCGACAGAGGCGGTGGCAGCAACTGAACCCAGACCATGCTTCAACATACATGTTTTGCAATTTATTTTAGGATTTTTGACATGTTCAGTACTATTTAAGTTATTCGTTTAAGAAATACGAATGTGATGAATGTTGCAGTTGCAATTCAAGTATTGTACCCAGATCATATTTTACATGTTTTGTATCAAGATTTACAATTCAAGTTTCAATCCAAGCAACATGAGGAAATTGCCAATGTAAACTGCAATTGCATTCCAAAATGGAACACATATGTTCCTATATGAACTGCAGTTGTAAACACAATAGGAACACATATGTTCCTATATGAACTGTCCATGATTGTTCCAGACTGGCAATGTACTGCAGTTGCATTCCAAAATGATAAAAATCAACATGAGCAAATATAAACTGCAGTTGTAAACAAAATAGGAACACATATGAACTGCCAAATGGAACACGTATGTTCCTATATGAACAGCAACATGAGCAAGTTGCCAATGAACTGCCAAAATCATTTGTAAACTGCCATCAACATATCATTTAAACAGACATCATTTCATCCATTTGTAAACTGCCATCAAAATCAAAAGCAAATGTTCATCAACATATCATTTAAACAGACATCAAAATCAAATGTTCACCAACATGTAACTGCAAATGAACTTTCATCAAAATCAAATGTTCATCAACACATCATTTCTTCAACAACATTTCATCCATTTGTACAAGAACAGGTGATACAACAACTTAAACACATTTCATCCATTCATTTCATCCATTTCTTAAGAGTTCAAATGTTCATCAACATATCATTTCTTAAACTGCACATCCATTCTTCATCTAAAATATATAAACTGCACTTCCATATGCTTTGCTTCCACATGCTTGTATACTACAGAAAAAAAGGAAGAGTCAGTGACAGCAGCATGAGGTAGGGATAGTGCTGAAATGAAGAATTATGAACTGACAAACCTTGGTAGGGACAGCAGCAAGACCAAAATGATAGTGCCTCCCACAGCAACATTCAGCATGACAAAATGATGAACTTGGTAGGGACAGTGGCTCAGATGAGTTAGTGAGTAAAGGATAACGGGTCACCAAAATGATAAAGTCCCCACAACAACATTTAGCATGACAAAATGAGGTAGGGACAACATCATGCAGCGTAACAGAGCTCCCCACAGACAGAGCACCACACTTAAACAGGTAGGGACAACAGCATAATGGGTCACCAAAATGATAAAGACCCTACAGACAGAGCATAAGGACCCTGTCCTTGTCTACAACCTTATACCCACATTGCCACATATATCCTTATACCCACATAACTCGAATTCATCATTGCCACATTTCAAAAAGGGTCACCAAAATGATAAGGACCCTGTCCTTGTCTACAACCTATGAAAAGATGAGTGACAAATGATTAAAATGCAAAAATTAAAAATGAGTAACAAATTTAAAATGATTAAAATGCAAATACATACCTTTTGGAGCTAACACTCTACCCCCTTGCAACACTTTCAGAATTATGGTCCACATTTTCTTGAACATGTGGTGTTGGATTACCAACACACGCATGTAGAGTTGACCTTGGTAGCTTAGGCCTACCTGGTTTGCCTTTTGGCACTATCTCCTTCTCCTTGAAAGGATTTGGGCATGCTCTTGAGTTATGTCCTAACTGCTTGCACTTGCCACAGGTGATAGTGCCTCTTCTCATGACTTTTCCACTCTCCTTCTTAGCCATTCTTTCATCATCTTGTTTCTTTCTCTTCTTTTGCCTTCTCCCAGTTTGGACATGGACCACAGGGGGTATCATGGGTACCACATTTTGAAGCTGTCTTAGATTCCTCATTGAAAGAGGGTTGATTATCTCTGCATAAGCCTTCAAGTAAGTAGACTTGTGATAGCATTTGTCTACATAATCATCAATAAAGTGCCTCTTCTTCTTGATACATGCAGCTGCATGGTCACATGGAATACCTGTGAGTTGCCATTCTCTACAGCTGCAGCTCTTTGCTTCCAAGTCCACTGTCTCATTAAGTCCTCTCTGGCTCACTTCAAATTTATTGAACCCAGAAGTAATAACCATACATTTTTTGCACCCTCTTTGGCTTCTTCAAGTTTTTTCATTACTTTAGGAACAATGACCCCATCATGAGCTCCCATTCTTTCTCTCTTCTCACGGAACCTTACCATGAGCAATCTTCTTATAGTTTCTAGAAGACAGATAATGGGCTTGTCCCTTGCTTTCAATATGTGCTTATTCCATGACTCACACATATTATTGCTTGACAGCTCATACTTAGAATTGGTTGAGAACCCATGCTTTGACCACTGGCCTGCAGGAAGTCTATCTAACCATTCATAGGCCTCCTTGCTTACTTTTATGATCTTATTCATTGCTTTCTCAAAATCAATTAAAGTGCATGCCTCTGAAGCTTCCCACAAAAAATACTTCAACTTGGACCCTGGATATTTCTTCTTGAAATTGTCATATATGTGCCTAACACAAAATCTATGCTCTGCATTAGGAAGAAGATTGTGAAAAACATCCAGTAGGCCTTTTTGTCTATCAGAAATCCAGGTGATTGCATTTCCATCCATGCCAAGTGCATCCAATAGTTGATCCATGAACCAGTTCCAAGTTTCCTTATTTTCTATCTCCACAACAGCCCAAGCAATAGGGAAAAACTGTTGTTACCATCTCTTCCCACTGCACTAAGAAGTTGCCCTTTGTACTCAGTCTTCAGGAAACACCCATCCAGACTAATGAATGGTCTACAACCTTCTTTAAAACCCTTTATCACAGCCTTCAAAGTGTAGAACACCCTCACAAATCTGGTAGACTTTCCATCTTCCTCTAATTCTCCTTTGACCCTAACAACACTCCCAGGATTGGTAGACATCACCAGCATTACATACTCCCTGATGTAAGCATATTGGTCTTGGGCATGCCCTTCAATCAACTATAACGCCTTCTTCTTTTCCCTTGCAATTTTGTGTCTTGAACAGTCAATCTCCAAATCTTCTGCAATGTGGGTTCTAAACCCAGCATACTTCCAGTCTGGATCATTTCTGAATCTGTGTACATATCTGTTTGCAAGGAATGTGGCAGTAGCTTGTCTATTGCTGTCCACCTCAACACAGTCCCTTGAATGGTCAGACACGTACTTCTTCAATACAAAATTTCCATGACCACCAAAAACACTCCCATGAATCCTCCATTGACAAGCATCATTTGCACATCTAGCTGTCACCCTCTTTGTTTCATTGTGTACCCACTTGATATTGTACTTGTTCTTTATGGCATGGAGCCTTAATGCACTCCTGAATTCTGCATGTGAAGCAAACCTCTGCCCTACATAAAGAGCCACATTTTTCTCCCTCACTATCCTTTTTTTGGTCACTAGAGGCTCTGCATGAGCAGTCCCTTCATCCTCATCATCAAAACTTTCTTCTGAGGAGTGTACACTAGCCAACTCATCACTGGGAGCATATTCAGAGTCTTGGTCAATGTCTTCATGGGGGACAAAACTACTAAAGTCAACACCAACTGCTTCTTCCTCCACATCTTCAGTTCTTTCTTCCTCCACATTGCCTTCAGTCCTTTCTTCCTCCATATTGTCTTCATTCTCAACATTGCCTTCATTCTCAGCAGTGTCTTCATCTTGTACATGTTGAGGAGGCCCAGATCCTAACTCCACATCTTCATCAGCTTGAGCAGGCCCAGTCAAGTCTATATTGGCCCAAAAATCATCACCCAACTGCACATCAATTTTATCAGCTGCTTCAGAAGGACCACAGAGAATTCTGGTGGTTGTAAACTCAGTAATGTCAACATATTCACCATAGTCAATGAGTGACTCAACAAGCTTCCCCAGTACATAAAATTTGATAAGACAAGGGGTTGAAAACTTTTTAAAAAAGTTCAATATATCATTGTTACCCAATATCTGAGTCTTACTTCTATCTACAGGGTCAAAATAATAAATTTCACATGGAGCCTGGACCCCAGCAGATGCACATAACCCATCAAGATCAAACCAGCACATCTCATCTCTGTCCACACATTCTTTTAGTTCTAATGCTATACCTCCCACATATTGGTTATCAACACTAAAATCTCCCCCAACAAACATATTAACAACATACTTGGTATCCATTAATCCCTCTGCACATACACACACAGGCAACAACATATATGAAATAACTAACAGAAGATAGTTCCCTATGTACTACTAATTAATATAGACAAACAGACAAACAACTAATTAATGTAAAAACAAAAATGTATAGACAAACAGAAAATCAACTAATTTAATATAAATTCAACTATTTTAATATAAATTAAACAATGTATAGACAAAGAGAGGGACAACAGACAACTACTTTAATATAAATTCATCTAATTTAATCCTACGTACATACAAGGATCATATACTACAAACAGCACCAAATATCATGCATAAAAACAGATATTTTTCTCAAAAAAATTACGAAATTTAACAACTCATATACTGCAAACAGACATGATTCATGCATTTTTCTCAAAAAATTACGAAATTCAACAACTCATATACTACAAACAGACATCATTCATGCATTTTTTGTCAAAAATTTCAGAAATTTAACAACTCATATACTACAAACAGACATCATTCATGCATTTTTCTCAACAAATTTAGAAATTTAACAACTCATACACTACAAACAGACATCATTCATGCATTTTTTCTCAAAAATTTCAGAAATTTCCGCTCCAACTTACATCATTCATGCACTACGTTCGAAAGTGTAGGAAAATTCTGAGAACTAGGATTTTCGAATGTACCGGTACGAGAATACCCTAATAAGCCGAAAATACTGGAAGAAGCTCCACTCCGATCTCCACTCCGACCTCCACTCCGATCGACCAACAGCAGCGAGAGAGAGTTGAGAATGAAACGTCGGTTCGCTGCTTCGATTTAGGGTTTGCAAATCGATTTAGGGTTTGCAAACAGATTTAGGATTTGCAAAGAGATTTAGGGTTTGGAACGGGGGAGAGAGTTGAGAACGGAAGAGAGCGAGACGGGAGAGAGAGAGTTGAGAATGAAACGTCGGTTCGCTGCTTCGATTATATCGCAGGGATAATTGGGTCATTTCACCCAAGAGTTAACACCGGTTAACAACAAAGTTGGATTAGGGGGTGATTTAAACATTTTCGTAACTTTTTGGATTTTTCAAATCAGGAAGTCTTTATTTGCTTTTTCGTGATATCTAACGGGGTTTAAATGCACTTTACCCTCTTTATTTTTTCTGTATAAGTTAACCATCGCGTTTGGTGTGGGCAGGTGTCAGTTCGTCGCGGACGCCCATCATGTGGAATAGTTTTCGCTTTTATTCCCAACATGTTAGACACGCACTACTTGTATGTCTACCTGGACATTGTGCCTAATTCCATGGTCCTAACATGGTTATGATATAATTGAACCCTAAAGAGGAAAGAAGCAACGAGAAATACCAACCTTCCATTGGAGATCTCGTTCTTGGCGACGAAGCCGAAGGCAGGGCCTTGGTTGGATTCCTCGGCCTTCTTCTTCTTGAAGTAGTCCTGCATCTCCCGCGCCATCCTCCTCTGGTACTCCAGAGTCACCCCCACCGCCACCGGTGGCTCCTCCTTGGGCTTCGGCTTCGGAGGGGTCAGCGACGGGGAACCAGCCGTTGGTTTGATGGGAGGAGGGGGAGGAGAGAGGGAGGGTCTCCTCAGAGGCCCGTCGGCTTTGGAGCTCCTGATCACAATGGTGGAGGGCCTTGGGGAGTAGTTGGTGGGAGAGGATGCTTTGATCTTGATGGCAGCAGCGATGGAAGAAGAAGAAACAATAGACATATCTGTTTCTCCTTTGGGGACGATGAGTGCGAAGAAAAAGAGTAATGGATGAGATATAGCCTTCCATTGGCAGAGTGTGGTTGACATATAGCCAAGTCTTGTTGCAATTGCAACATGATTTCCTAGGTTCGGTGGGTGGAGTTAAACTGTTTTAATAATCTCCTTCATTATTCTTTCAAATTAAACATAAACCAAACTTAACTCATATATATATATATATATATATATATATTTTTTTATATATATTTGGAAACCGGTTACTTTTATTCTATAAGAAAATATACAGCTTACATAGTTTGGACGGAAACCGACCGTATCATCACTTTCACATCATAATCAATATTATATAAAAAAAAATTGAGTTGAGTCTTCGTTTCCTCGAATATTCTTTTATTCCTCTCCTGCCAAATGTGCCAAACCGCAGCTGCGAGCCCGATACGAGCTTCATTAATCCAGTCTTTACCTCTCCTCTGGTTTCTGTTGATCTCCTCCACTGCGTTGTTCCAACCCCTATCATTTTCCGCCGGTATAGTAAGCAAACCCATCTGTATTTTCCAAATGTCCCAAGCCATAGGACATGTGAAGAACAAATGTTCTATGGATTCCATATGAAAATTGTATAGTGTTGGTGCTTTCTTTACATGGAGAGAGCTTGCTCTCAACATACCTTGTAAAATTTTAGTCCCACATCGAAAATGCACCATGAGTTATCTCAACATATATACTTGGTTGTGTTGTTGAGAGATGCACATGGGGTGGTGACCCTAAGGAGGGAACCATGTGGGTGATTTTACTAGGAGGTAAGAATAAGGCTCCAAGGATTAAGCATTAATGCTTTTGTCATTCTCCTGGATTAATTCCATTTGGAGCTAAGCCCCAAAGGGGCTTAGCGACTCGGACTCGGACTCATGGGCTCATGAGGCGTAATGTGGCGTTTTGTTGGCGCACTTTGCACTTAGCACGTCAGCAGTCATGCGGCCCATACGGCCATGAGGCTCATGCGGCCAGGCTGCTGCTGCTGCCGCATGGAAGGCTCCGCTGACTGTGCAGATTACAAGTCAGTTATGGAAAGGCTGAATCAATACAATTAATTCAGATCCTATCTTTGTGGGATTTGAATTAATTTCGTTGCTATCTTTGTGGGATTTAAATTAATCCCGTTGCTATCTTTTTGGGATTTGATTCAATCTTTCCATAATTAAAGAGACGGCTAGGGTTTCCACCCTCTCTCTATAAATACTCTCTTCTGGCCTCCTTTGTGATTACTACGAAAAATACAAGTCAGAAAAGGAGAAAGAGAGAGAGAGAGAGCTGCTGCCGCCATTGCAAGTCCATCCGAGGAGTCAGAACAGAGGTGACTTCGAGCGTTCCACAAGTTCTTCAACTTGCTGGTTCCTGGAAGCAGATCGTGTGGGACGAATCTTGCTTTGAGCAACGGTATTTTGACACCCCAGCATTATTCTTCTTCTCATCTCTCTCTAGATTATTGTAACTCGTTCTGTCCCAATTGCAACACGTTTGCAAGGAAGAACGAGAGATCTTCTCTTCTTTATTTTTCTCCTCCATATTGTAATCGGGTTATTTGGTATTTGTATCATCGTAGATCTTTGTTGCATCTGTTTTACCATCTTTGATCAAGCCCCGGGACTAACAATCTCAAAGCAAGATCCATGTAGATGAAAAACATTAATGCTTCGCTCCTCCAATCGAACTTCTGCAAGTTGGAAAAGTTCGATGGAGAGCATTATCAAGTCTGGAAGAGAAAGGTTTACCTAACTCTTCAACTGAAAGACGTTGATCATGTTTTGTTGGAGGAAGAACCCTCTGTTCCAGACACTGGATCTACTGCCGCAATCAACGCGGCTACCAAACTCCAGGCCAAGTGGAGAAGGGAAAATAGCATCTGCAGGCTTCTCACCCTGAATGCTATGGAGGACTCCCTGGCAGAATCCTACTCGAAGAAGGAACTTGCCAGAGACATATGGGAGTCTGTGGAAAATCTGTATGAAGAAGACAAGAACATGAGCAAAATGTTTGTGGTTGAAAAATATCACAAATTGCTCTTTGAGGACGAAAAGTCCATGTTGCCACAAATGAAGGAATTTCTGAAGCCGCGTCAGAAACTGGAAGACGAAGAGATGCCCCTTTCCGACAAGTTTTTCGTCGGAGGGATCGTCTCAAAACTTCCTGCTGGATGGAGTACCTTCTATGCAAGGATGCACAGAAAGAAGCTAGACATTAGCTTGGGAGATCTACTTCAAGAGATCCATGTTGAGGACGAGATGCGTTCCCAACAGAAGGTGGACACTCTGTCCAAACAGTTGGCTAAAGTCAATCTTGTGCAGACGAGAGATCCCAAGGGGAAGCAGGCGGCTTCTCATCCCAAGAAGAAGGACTTCACTAATCTGAAAGTGAAGGGTCCTTCTTTCAAGCAACAGAAGACTAAGTCCCACGTAACTTGTTACAATTGTGGCAAGAAAGGCCACTACAAGAGTGAATGCAGATCTAAGCCTAAACAATCAGAGAAAGGTGAGCCTAATAAGGTTTCATTGGTTTCTAACATTATTGCTATGATCGGACAGGTCACAACTGTGGGGGTTGACTCTGACTGGTGGATAGACACTGGTACGACTTGCCATGTCTGTTCTGGCAAGGAATGGTTCGTCACGTACCAGCCGATATCTGAGAAGGTTGTCATGGCGAACCAGGCCCAAGCTGAAGTTCTGGGGATCGGGACCGTGGAACTGAAACTCACTTCTGGGAACACTCTGACGCTTCAAGGTGTGAAGCATGTTCCGGCGATTGCAAAGAACCTGATCTCTGGGAGCCTGCTCTGCAACGCAGGCTTGAGGATGGACATCAATGCTGGTCAGATGGTGATGTCCAAGAAGGGAACATACTTCGGGAAGGCTTATCTAACCGAAGGAATGTTTAAAATTCAGCTTGTCAACCAGTTTGATGACATTAATGCAGTTGCATTTTCTGATTATTCTCTTGAGTTATGGCATAATAGATTAGGACATGTTCATTGTAAAAGAATTAACAAAATGTCTAGTCTAGGACTTATCTCCAAATGTGGGGGTAAGGTGGAGAAGTGTGAAGTGTGTGCTCAGACGAAGATCACAAGGAAACCCTTTCATCGGGTCAATCGAAGCACAGATCTTCTGGAGTTGGTACACTCCGATATCTGTGACTTCAAACATTTCTCCACGAAGGCCGGGATGAAGTATTTCATAACCTTCATCGACGACTTCTCAAAATACGCGTTCGTCTACTTGCTCAAATCTAAAGACGAAGCCTTCGAGAAGTTCAGAGAGTTCAGGGCCGAAGCTGAACGGCAGACTGGACAACAACTCAAGAGGTTAAGAAGTGATCGAGGTGGGGATTACAGATCTCATGAATTCGTATCGTTCTGCAGAGAACATGGAATCATATGCGAGACTACTGCTCCATATTCTCCTCAATCCAACGGAGTAGCGGAGAGGAAGAACAGAACGTTGACAGAAATGATGAACTCAATGCTGCTAACCGCGGGTCTTCCTAAATGCTACTGGGGAGAAGCTGCATTGACGGCCACTTTTATTCTAAATAGAGTGCCATATGCAACTTCGGACGTAACTCCTCATAAACTCTGGTTCAAAGTCAGACCAAACTTGAATGTCATTCGAGTGTGGGGGTGTCTGGCATATGTGAAGCTCCCAGATCTGAAGATTCAGAAGCTAGGGACAAGGACTACGAAGGCGATCTTCTTGGGATATGCCGAGAAGAGTGATGCTCGGAGATTTCTTGATATTGAGTCAAATCATATCATCGAATCTTGCGATGCTGAATACTTTGAAGACAAGTTCGCAAAAGACAAAAACATTGTTCTTTCGGACATTCCGGAAAATGATGTAGGTGCAAATGAGACTGAAATCTCATATGGGCCAGTAGTCCAAGAAGAAGCTGTTGTTGATGAAACAACTCTTGTACCAGAACTCGCAGAGCCGTCAGCTAAGCGAGCGAGAAGACCGAAAGACTTCGGAGATGACTTTGTCATCTATCATGTGGAAACAGATCCGCTTACCTATGATGAGGCTATGAAGACCAGAGATGCTATCTTCTGGAAGGAGGCAGTGAATGACGAGTTTGACTCTATCACCTCCAATAACACATGGGTGTTGGTAGATCTACCTAAAGGAGAAAAGCCCATCGGATGTAAATGGATCTTCAAGAAGAAGATGAAGGCAGATGGAACTATTGACAAGTTCAAGGCCAGGCTGGTAGCCAAGGGATTTTATCAGAAACAGGGGATAGACTACTTTGACACGTACGCTCCAGTAGCTCGGATGACCACCATCAGGATGTTAATCGCTCTAGCAGCTATACATAAGTTAGTGATACATCAGATGGATGTTAAGACAGCATTCCTGAATGGGGAGCTGGCCGAAGAGATTTACATGCAACAGCCAGATGGATTTGTCGTCAAAGGTCTTGAAGACAAAGTCTGCAAGTTGGTAAAATCATTATATGGTTTGAAGCAAGCTCCCAAGATGTGGCATGAGAAGTTTGACAAAGTTATTAGGTTAAACGGATACAAAGTCAGCGAGACGGACAAATGTGTTTACACAAAGTTCGCTGATGGAAGAGGAGTCATCGTTTGTCTGTACGTGGACGACATGCTAATCCTAGGTACGGATATAGGCTGTGTCACAGAGACAAAGAATTTCCTCTCAACCAAGTTCAGTATGAAGGACTTGGGGGATGCAGATGTCATCTTGGGCATAAAGATCATCCGGACAGACACTGGAGTAGCGCTGTCACAATCTCACTACATTGAGAAGATGCTCACACGCTATGGGTATAAGGATCTTCCAGGGATCGATACGCCATACAGGTGTGATCAGAAACTGAAGCCAAACTCAAGAGAAAGCGTCAGGCAGCTGGAGTATTCTAGCGTTATCGGAAGTTTGATGTACGCAACCACTGCCACAAGGCCTGACATAGCTTTCGCCATAGGAATGCTGAGTCGGTTCACAAGCAACCCAGGGGTTGAGCACTGGAAAGCTGTGAAGCGGGTGATAAGATATATCAAGAAGACTCAGACATATGTACTGCACTACAACGGGTATCCGACAGTAGTGGAAGGCTTCAGTGATGCTAGCTGGTGTTCAGAGGTGGAAAGCGAGAGATCCACAAGTGGATATGTCTTTTCCTTGGGTGGAGCTGCTATATCGTGGAAGTCGAAGAAGCAGACTATACTCTCTCGTTCCTCCATGGAATCTGAATTCTATGCACTTGAAACTGCAGCAGATAAAGCAGAATGGCTTCGGGAGCTCATGTATGATCTTCCAGTGGTTGGGACTCAGATACCGGTAATACCGATATACTGTGACAACCAGGCGACTGCGGCGGTGGCATCAAATGACCTCTTCAATGGGAAAAAGAGGACTGTACGGTTGAAGCACAGGGCAGTACACGATCTTATCAAAAGAGGTGTAATTGCAGTGATTGATGTTCGGAGTCAGGAGAACCTGGCAGATCCGTTCACAAAGGACCTCAAGCGCCAGTTGGTCGATGACACAGCTTGTAAAATGGGCTTGAAGGCATTCTGATAGTGTGTCTTTGTAATCCTGCCATAAAGTTTTATGCTATTAGTTCAAAGAGAAATCTACTAGGCATCTAACTTTTGGTTCAAAGGAGGATCACTGACTGGAAAACTATCAGGTAACAGTGGGTACTTGTTCTCTGGAACATGGAAGGGATACGGACCCATAACCACTGTTGTCTACTATGTATTTTCTGCAGAAAAAATAGATCCTGTGGAAGGTTGGCTTAAACGCCTTAATGAGTTCTCAGGCAGAGTGAATGCCTAGTGTGCTTTACAGGAAGCACGGTAGAGCAGCACTACAAGGAGTGAAACTCCATGCTACAGTGGGGTGACTCCACCATGAGGTTCCCAGGTAGGGGTAATGCATCGGCTTTACAAGCCAAGTCATAGCGGCGTAGCACCGCAAATAGGCAGGTAGCCTAATGCTGTATGACATAATTAAAGAGTTGTAGACAGCACTACAAAGGGGAGGATGGCCCCATGTTACAGTGGTACGATACCACGATGAGGTACCCAGGTAGGGGTAAAGCCTCGGCATTGCAAGCCATGTCGTTGCGGCGTAACACCGCAAGGAAGCCTTAGGCTTCATGCTGAGTAGATTGGCACTACAAAGAGGCTGAGACCTCATGCTACAGTAGTATGACACTACGATGAGGTTCCCAGGTAGGGGTAATACCTCAGCTTCAGGCCATGTTATAGCGGCGTAGCACCGCAAGGAAGCACAAGGCTTCATGCCATATCTCTTTAATAAAGAACTTACCTATAGTGTATGGAAAGAGATATCAGGCCGTCTCTTGAGGGTAAACTTGTAGACGCCCAAAATTATACACTGAAACCAGGCTGGCACAGGACCTTTAATGTGCAGCCAGAAGCACACGTAACTACACTTTGTGAGTGGGAAGAATTACAACTGTGGTACAGAATTCAAGGCGTAGTCCATTCTTGTATCACATTGTTATTTAACCCATGCGGGAAGATTCAAGTCGTCAGCGACATCTATCCTAATGCAAAATGGACAGTTACTGTGGGGAACGCTCAACCCTGAACACATATATATGTTGTGATATATGGGAGATTGTTGGTGCTTTCTTTACATGGAGAGAGCTTGCTCTCAACATGCCTTATAAAATTTTTGTCCCACATCGGAAATGCACCATGAGTTATCTTAACATATATACTTGGTTGTGTTGTTGAGAGATGCACATGGGGTGGTGACCCTAAGGAGGGAACCATGTGGGTGATTTTACGAGGAGGTAAGAATAAGGCTCCAAGGATTAAGCATTAATGCTTTTGTCATTCTCCTGGATTAATTCCATTTGGAGCTAAGCCCCAAAGGGGCTTAGCGACTCGGACTCGGGCTCATGGGCTCATGAGGCGTAATGTGGCATTTTGTTGGCGCACTTTGCACTTAGCACGTCAGCAGTCATGCGGTCTTTATGCGGCTCATATGCGGCCATGCAGTCTTATGCGACATGCGGCTCTTATGCGGCCTCATGTGGCTTATGCGGCCTCATGCGGCTCATGCGGTCCATGCGACTCATGCGGCCATGCGGTCCATGCGGCACATGCGGCTCATGCGGTCCATACGGCTCATGCGGTCTTATACGGCTCATGCGGCTCATGCGGTCCATACGGCCCATACGGCCATGAGGCTCATGCGGCCAGGCGGTCCATGCGGCTCATGCGGTCCATGCGGCCCATACGGCCATGAGGCTCATGCAGCCAGGCTGCTGCTGCTGCCGCATGGAAGGCTCCGCTGACAGTGCAGATTACAAGTCAGTTATGAAAAGGCTGAATCAATGCGATTAATTCAGATCCTATCTTTGTGGGATTTGAATTAATTTTGTTGCTATTTTTGTGGGATTTGAATTAATTCCGTTGCTATCTTTTTGGGATTTGATTCAATCTTTCCATAACTAAAGAGGCGGCTAGGGTTTCCACCCTCTCTCTATAAATACTCTCTTCTGGCCTCCTTTGTGATTACTACGAAAAATACAAGTCAGAAAAGGAGAAAGAGAGAGAGAGAGAGCTGCTGCCGCTATTGTAAGTCCATCCGAGGAGTCAGAACAGAGGTGACTTCGAGCGTTCCACAAGTTCTTCAACTTGCTGGTTCCTGGAAGCAGATCGTGTGGGGCGAATCTTGCTTTGAGCAACGGTGTTTTGACACCCCAGCATTGTTCTTCTTCTCATCTCTCTCTAGATTATTGTAACTCGTCCTGTCCCAATTGCAACACGTTTGCAAGGAAGAACGAGAGATCTTCTCTTCTTTATTTTCCTCCTCCATATTGTAATCGGGTTATTTGGTATTTGTATCATCGTAGATCTTTGTTGCATCTGTTTTACCATCTTTGATGAAGCCCCGGGACTAACATATAGCACACAGCTAGTTTCCTCGGACCCCATTTCGAATCGGGCTAGTCTGTCTCGGGTCAATAGCCGACCCAAGCATAATTTGTATGCACATAACTGAAGCTTCCGCGCCATTCCTCTTGTCTAAACGAAATCAGCAAGTTCCTATTTAGCATGATGCATTCGACAGCTCTCATATATATATATATATATATATATATATATATATATATATATATATATATATATATATATATATATATATATATATATAGGCTAATGAGTCTTCGTTTCCTCGAATATTCTTTTATTCCTCTCCTACCAAATGTGCCAAATCGCAGCTGTGAGCTCGATACGAGCTTCATTAATCCAGTATTTACCTCTCCTCTGGTTTCCGTTGATCTTCTTCACTGCGTTGTTCCAACCCCTATCATTTTCTGTCGGTATAGTAAGCAAACCCATATGTGTTTTCCAAATGTCCCAAGCCATAGGACATGTGAAGAACAAATGTTCTATGGATTCCATATGAAAACCGCATAGCACACAGCTAGTTTTCTCGGACCCCATTCCGAATCAGGCCAGTCTGTCTCGGGTCATTAGCCGACCCAAGCATAGTTTGTATGCACATAAATGAAGCTTTCGCGCCATTCCTCTTGTCCAAACGAAATCAGCAAGTTCCTATTTAGCATGGTGCATTCGGCAGCTCATATATATATATATATATATATATATATATATATATATATATATATATATATATATATATATATATATATATGGGGGGGGATCATGAACCCATGACCTCCCAAACAAATACTATCAACCTCTCTACTGACCAACAGCTCCAAGTTAGTTTTTATATATATATATATATATATATATATATATATATATATATATATATGTTGAAATTATTCAATAATATGGGCCACACATGTAAAATTAACTGTGTTGGGCTATCTAAATAATTAAGCCAAATTGAAGTGGTCTATTTGAAAAATTGGTTTAAGGGTATAATTGTCATGGAATTAATGTGTAGATACCGGAGATGAATCTAATTTGATGATGGACCAAATTAGAAATATCAAAACATATAAATATATGTATTCATTAGGGTTATGGTCCCCAACTTATACGGCCACCAAAAGAGAGATTTTCTCTTTTTCTCTTCTGCATCCCCATCAACAGAAAGAGAGGGACAAAGAATTTGGATTCATCTTTGTCATTAAGAGTCGTAGCAAGTTGGAAGATCAAGCCCCATAAAGAGACGTTTGTTTCAAGATCCGTCAAGCAAAGACAATGGATTCAGGTACGCTTCCGCATTTAGTTTTGTTCTTCATCTCATGAATCGACAGGGTACAATAAATTCTAACAAGTGGTATCAAACCCCATAAACTGCAATACTTAATTCACAATTTTCCAAGGAGCAAAAGTCCAAATTAGACACTAAGTAAAATATAAAGTCCATATGCAAATATCCACCAGATCTTTCGAATACCAAAATAATTTATCCTAAAAATAATCAAATAGTAGCCATGAGTGCAATTTTTTTTATGCATATCCTTAGTAGATTATTACATGAAGTTTGTTATGTTGATAATATCCAATTTTGTCAAATTAAAATTTATGCTTATGCTTTTGATGAATTTTATTTGAGCAATGTCTTATAAATATGCATGTACATAAGATTATGGACATGATTCGATTTTATAAAATTTAGTCAACATTCAAAATTTTGGTGCCTTTTGTGACTAAAAATAGTTGTCTAATATTCTAAATAGACTAATTGAAACAAGATGTCGCCAAAGTGATCACTCTTGCGTAGATAGCCTATGAGGGATGTTGGATGTTTATGTGTGTACATTCATGCAGGTATTTAGCCGGCCCAAAGGAAGGTTAATACTTGGCCGAATTGCACACATACTTGTGGTGATAAATGTGTGACAATTATAAGGTTTACATGTGAATAATAACCCGATCCAAAGATAGGCTTATTATTTGACATGACTTATTGTCAACGTTTGATCATTACACAAAGAGTACCACTTGCAGTTAATATCACTGTCCAAAGACTTGATATTAATGATGTACTAGGTATCTTGAGATGGGGTTCACCATTATTTGAATTTATTTGACTATATTTTATGCTTTGGTTATTAATTAGAGCTTGTATGTTTTTGTTGCTTTGTTCTCTTTACAGTTAATGTTGTTATAATATCTGCCAATAAGATTTTAATTTTCATGTTTAATGGGATAAACTTTAAGGACAAAAAAAGATAAAATAAAATGAATACAATAAAAGAAACAACAATATAAACTAATGGTTGTTCTTTTGTGATAAGGCAGGACACATAAGGAAGAAATGTACAAAGTACCGCGCATGGCATATAAAGAAAAGTACATTTCTAAATTTGGTATGTTCTGAGGTTAATTTAGATTTAGTACCTAGAAACACATAAGGTTGTCTGAGCTACCGAAAGCCAATTGATGGTGAAAGATACATCTATATAGGTGACGGCAAATCGGTAGTAGTGGAAGCAATAAGACATTTTAGGTTATTTTTAGGAACCGATTATTATTTGAATTTGATAGACACTTTTATTGTACCATCTTTTAGATGAAATTCAGTTTCAGTTTTCTTAATGGACAAATCTGGTTATCATTGTTCATTTTAAAATAAAAAGTTTAATCTATCTTTAAATCCAAATATTATTGGTAACGATTCTTTTAAGGTTTATGATCGCCTATATTCAGTTGAAACTATTGCAGCTTAAATGAAATATTGCAAATGGAGTCATGTGGTACTAAACACAAAATTAACAATAATAAAAATTTAGCCTCATTATGACATAAGCGATTAGGTCACATCTCTAGAAATAGAGTTGAACGACTTGTGTCTGATGAGATTTGGATTCCATTGACTTTATAGACTTCAATGTCTGTATTGAATGTGCAAAGGCAAGACAGACCAAAGTTAAATTGCAAGCAGCTACTTTTATTGACTATGCTGACAAATCGAGGGGTTAATAATTATACGGTCCCACACAGAATTTTTTTGAGACGAGAAGTGTAATAGTTTTTGAGGATGCTGAGTTTGGGGGAAGAAATAAAGTTAGGGACATTATATTTGAGGAGGAATCGGTTACGATTCCTACTATCACTTTCGACGATGTGCAGGTTTCTGTATCTGTCATTTATCAAAAAGTGAATCCGGAACCTCAACAAGACAATGTCAAATTACCTCTATAAATCGTTGTTGAGATACCTTAACAACGACAACGTAGCGGCACCCCATTCAAGATAAGGTAATTATTCCTAAGGAACAAACTCAACAACCTCAAGAACCGGTAATATTAAGATGGTCCACCAGAGAAAGGAGAAATATAATTTTAGATAATATTTGTCATATTTCTCTATGGACATGAGGAAGACTGTAAATACTGGAAGATGATCTAATCAACTTCCGTCAGGCCACGAAAAGTTCCAGTTCTCAAAGTGGATTAATACAATAAATAAGGAGTATAAGTCTATGCAAGACAATAAAGTTTAAGAACTTGTCCCATTACCAAAAGGTATGAAGTCCATTAGTTGTAAATGGACATTTAGAACCAATAATGATTCGAAGGGTCGTGTGGAGAGGTATAAAGTACGTCTTGTAGCTAGTGACTTTACTCAAAATTTTGGAATTGATTTTAAAGAGCTTTTTCTCTTCGGTATCTTTGAAAAACTCCTTTAAAACAATCATAGCACTTGTTGCACATTTTGATCTTGAATTACATTAAATGGATGTCAAAATGACATTTCTCAATGGTAACTGTAGGCCTTAAAAATGAACAATCACGCTGAGTTGATCAGAACAAGGTCCAAAAGTCACGCTGAGTTGATCAGGACAATATTAAAAAAGTCACGCTGGGAGACAGCTCATCATTTGTCAGAGTATCATCATGACTGATAGCACGACAGTCGAGGAATGTCTTCTCGTATGCCACGTATGCACAGAACTCTAGAGATCACAGTCGACTATTGCGTGACTTTCGAAATCTTCTTCAGCAAGACTCAGCCTTCGTCAAGTTGGCGTACCAAAAGAGCTTCTTGTCATTTAATGTGACTGACAAAAGCAATAACTGTCAGAGATTTTGTGTCAGTCGAGGCACGTCGAATCAAGACAGCTGGCAGTCTTGCCTCAATCGTGCGTGGATTTTGAGCCTTCTGGCTCAAGCCTGCGTGTATTTTGAACCTATATGTTACTTCCTCAAGTCTGCGTGTATTTTGAGCTTTCTGTCTCAAGTTTGCGTGGATTCTGAAGTTTCTTCCCTCAAGTCTGCGTGGATTTTGAAGCTTTTTGCCCCAAGTCTGCTTGGATCCTGAAGCTTCTTTCCCCAAGTTTGCGTGGATTTTGAAGCTTTCTGCCCTGAGTCTGCGTGGATTTCGTCTTCAACAAGTCTGCATAGATTTCATCAAATTGGAGTACGTGGCAGCCATGCCACTGATCTTTCGCCTGCGTGTCCTGTAACTTGCACACGACTCATGCATGATTGCTATGTGTCCAACAGTTACAGGCCACGTCCAGTAACTGCTCACAACCTTGCGTATGTTAAATCCTGCGTAATTTTTAACTAGGCAAAGGCTGTGAAGACAGTTATCCTTTCAGTTATTTTTGACTCTATAAATAGAGTTCTTTTTCTCATTCATTGTACAGATACATAGTTATTTAACTTACTGTCAAAATTTTGAGAGCTTTTCTTCTTCGCATAGTCCAAGGGATAAAGCGATCGTCTTCTAGATCGGATTCCTACAGTTGTAATTTTCCCAGATACACAATAAATAAAGTGAATTTATTTATGAAAAACAGTAACATTGATGAAACAGTTTATGTGGTGCAACCAGAAAACTTTATGTCGAAAGACCCAAAGAATATGGTTTGTAAATTGACAAAATCTATTTATGAACTCAAGCAAGCTTCTCGTCAAAGGTACTTCAAGTGATTATCTCGTTTGGTTTTGAGATGAACACTGTTGAAGATTGTGTGTATCACAAGTTCAGTGGGAATAGGAATAATTTTTTGGTTTTGTATATTGA